>APFE030122814.1:0-17400 GCA_000404065.3 Pinus taeda | reverse complement strand
AAAGAGGAGGAATCACCCAACCAGCAATGAAAGCGATAGTTACCAGGCTTTACGACACCGGAATATGTCTCTAGCCTAGACTTCTAAATGTTGTGCATTAGGTTCCAAAGCGTTGTTATGTTCATTGAATTTATTTTACAATTGATCTTGCTTAAGAAATTTTCTTTTCAGGTTCACCGCATGATCTAGATTTACAATTCCTAAAATGCAATCTAAGATGATAAACAATCATTTAATCTTCTTTTTGTAATGAAAATCCTAGCTACTAAGGAAAGAGAAATGAGATTCTTTCAACATAGAGCATAGAGCACACACTAGATGCACTGTCCTAAATCAAAACAACAAGCAGTCTAAATGCAAATGCACATGCATGTATTTGTTTTCAGCCTTCTTAATGTGCGAATGACAAGAAGAATGCTAAGTACAAATCTGAATTATGTTTTCAAAGCGACAATACAAACAATTTTTCTTTAAAATACGAAAGGAAGATAATGATGACACTTTGCGATTTTGAATTGAAAATTGTTTTCGACACTTGAAAAACTACTAATTCAAATCAAATACAAGAGTAACAGTATAATCGAGCCATCAAGAACAATAGGATTCTCTTCTATACTGAAAACGACACTTTGGCAACACCTTCCAAATCAAGAAACGACAGTTCGATTATGTCTAACTTCTTTGTATAAGAGAACTGTAAATGGCGCACAATACATAAAAACATTTATAGTTCTTTGCACAATGGAGGCGGAATGATGGAAAGGAAGGGGGTTTCCACAGAGGTGTACTGATCACTGATAGCAAAACTCCTGAATAAAGCTAAAGAGAGTGAACAAAAAACCAAAATCTGGAAGCAGAAGAGGTCTTATCTGATCAGCACACCTATAACATAGGGAAAGTGTGATGCAGTGCACCTACTGCACATGGGAGGTGCGATGCATCCAAATTCCCAAGAGGAGAAGGTGTGATGGTCCAGGGATAAGACTTAAACTTGGTTCTTGGTCACAGTTTGTAGCTTAGTTCAGGTATTTAGGCCGAGCAAGTGATGTTCAGTAAATATAAATCACAGGGGTTGATCTGAGGTTACTAGAGCCACCACCAGGGCAATTAGAATGTTTGCAAATCGATTGTTCAATTTATAAACAAAACCTGGAGATAGACTGAAGTAGCATTGATCTACTTTGCACTTGCATAGCAAATGCAATTTCAAGGCTAGCTGGCTTGACTTCAGGTTCCTTCTGTAAGTTTATAAAACAAACAAATATAGACAAGCAAACAAGCTATTCGCTCCCCAGTGGAGTCACCATTTTGTTATCGGGAAATCTAGTGTCCACTCAGAGCTGCTAATCCCACTAAGACGGGTAGCTATCTAGAAACAAACAAACCAAAACTACTTTCGCTTTCCTTTATGATAAGTAGATAAGAGGGGAACAAAGGACACCAACCTCAGTCTTGTGCTTGGTTCCTTGCTTGGTTCCTCTCCCTTCTGACATATCTTTGCCACTCTTTCATCATTCACCTAGCTTCAAAGAGCACCTATGGAATCAAAGCAGCATAATACTATCGAAGAACAGAGATCTACAATCATAAACAATATAGGACCAGATATATATTGACCACACAAATGCATATATCATCAAACATACAAGAATGTGGAGGAAAACTTGAATAGCTTATTAATATCAAGAATAGCAAAGAGTATTACAACCCATTGTCCTAACCCATCGTCATCCTCTCAGCATGAAAGCCCTTCTTCACCTCATGAAAAGCTTAGATCACCCAACACTATGATATTGCACCAGGAAACCAACAAGCACTTCCTTACAAGATCCAAGATTCCAGCCCCCTGGATCTTTGTGATGTGGGATCCATATATAGATGATTGCAGGGGGGTGAGTCAGCTTCTGGGATTTTGATTAGTGTCCTCTCTCTGATATTTCTTGATTCCACTTGGAGATTGATGATGTCTTACTCATCCCTGGACGAATTCAGAGAGTCAAGTGTCACAACAGAAGTTTCTGGAAGATTCCATGATCATCCACCTTGCAAACTGTCTTTGCCGTTTGTCTACTCTCGTCCATCGCACCCTACAAGAGGACTTTCCAGTATGCATCGCACTTTTTACACTGAGAAGGTGAGATGCATCGCGCCCTCTGCACTGGGCAGTCTGTATGGTCAAGTTTTGACCAATTCTGAGCAATTTTCCATGGAGAACTTCTGGGGGATGATGTAATCAGCTGACCTTGTTCCTTTAGGGTGTGAAGCAACACTTTTAGGGACTTAGGAGCCCTTGGTTTATGTACATGTGTGATTGGGGTTGCAGTGCCCAAAAATGTCTATAACAAAGAGGAGTATATAGGCCTTGCTTCTTGATGATTTGTTTAGCAATGACGTAGGTAGTGCAGGATCTAATGTACTTCCCAACATCGTGATGAAGGTTCGCCCAATAAAAATACTTATCTAGTACCACTAATGTTTTCTCTACTCTGAAATGTCTAGTGACCAAACTGTATTGTGCCTCCCAAATCATCTTGGCATGCTCATTTGAAGGAACATAGATGTGTCCCAGGTGGCATAGGAGTCCAAACTAGAAGTGAAAATTTGGAATGTCCTTACCTTCTAGGAGTGTTTGGTATGTGCTACTGAATAATGGATTTCTCTTATAAAGATGTAGCCACCCCAAGGTATCATTCCCACATGAGCTGAGAAAAATTATCAGTGCCATGATTGGTGGTTTCCTGAGTGAGTATGCAACATTATTGGTGCTACCCTTCTTGTACTTAATGTTCAAATGGAATTTTTCAGGTATGTGGACCATTTCTGATGGCAATCGTTCCACAACTTCCCTTGTGTCTGTATGAATTGTACGGGTTGGTGGTTTGTGTGGATGACCATTTCCTTTGGTAGAATGTAATTCTTCCATTGTTGGCATTCCCTTACAATGGAATTCGTTTCTTTAATCTGTTAACTATTAACTATTAATCTATTAATTTCTCATGGAATAATGGAATAATCATTTTTCTCATTAATCTATTAAATATTAACTATTAATTGCTCCAAGAATTCATGCTCTCTCTTCTCAAAATGTAGGTTTTATTTCCTTGATGATGGACTCACTTAGTTAGTCCGAAACATTGGCTATAAAAGGATAACGAGTTTTTTCCACAAAAAAATTTAAATACATTTCTTTGTCATAGGTGGGATACATTTGGACTATGTCTGAAATTTTTTCACTAAGGTAAGCCATTAGATGCCCCTGCTGAGTAAGAACTACACCAATAGCATAGTCGGAGGCATCTGTCTCAATCTCAGATGGTTGCTGCAGGTCTGGTAGTGTGAACATTGGTGCAGAGGAGAGGTGATTCTTCAACTCAACAAACACCTTATGTTGGGTTTTATACCAACAGAAATTTGCTTTCACTCCACCCTTGGTGACTTTACTAAAAGGCCAAGTGATATGAGAGAACCCCAACATGAACTTGCAGTGGAAATTGGAAAGACCTAGAAAGTTGTGGAGCTCTATTAGAGTGGTTGGTGCTAGCCAATATTGAATTACTTGTATCTTGGCTAGGTCCACATGAACATCCTACTCATCAATGATGTACCCAAAATATTGAACGTGGGTCACGCTAAAAGTGGATTTCTCCAAATTGGCACACAACTTGTGTTGTCGTAGGGTTTGGAGGACCTGTCGAGCATGGTGGAGGTTCTCTTCCTATCTCTTGTTGTAGATCAAGATGTCATCTAAATACACCACCATGAACGCATTGGTGAAGGGTCACAAGATGTTATATCAATCTCATGAAGGTTGCAGGGGGGGAATTCGTCAACCCGAAAGGCATCAAAAACCATTCAAAAATGTCCTCCTTGGATTTGAAGTTAATCTTCCACACATCAGAGGCTTCGATAGGAACTTGGTGATAACCAAAATTCAAGTCAATTTTGCTTAAATATTTGGACCCCTTGAGCTGGTCCAGAAGGTCATCAATCCATGAGATTAGGTACCTATTCCAAACAATGGTCTTGTTCAGCACTTGATAGTCAATACAAAGTCTCCAAGTCCCATCCTTTTTCTATACTAATATAATCGGGCTCCCATAGGGTGATGAGCTTGGCCTGATGTGCCCTTTATGCAACAACTCCTGAATCTACCTCTTGATTTCATCATTTTCTAGAAGAAAGTGTCAATAGATCGATCCATTGGGTAGCGATGGGCCTGAGGTCAGATCGATGGAGTGCTTTACCTAAGAATGCAGAGGTACCCCCATAAATGAGGCAAAAATATCATTATACTCCTCCAAAACCTTGTCTATCTACTACTGTTATGTGGAGTAGTCGTGTTTGGAAGTCGTGGCTACAATCTTCTTCTTTCTCCAAGGGAAAATCATAAGGAAAACAAATTTTCTATTCTATGATATGATCTTACTGCATTTCTTTGTAGAGATCAGAAATATGGCGGTAGGTAGGGCTATCCCCATTATCGTGTACAACTTATTACCCAAAGTAATAATCACAGAGTGAGGTATAGACTCATATATAAGATGTTGTTTCAACAAGTATGGTTTTCCTAATAATACATCAAAAAATTCAAGAGGAGAAACATCACACAATGCATCATCCTTGAAGGGCTTGATGTTGTAGGGAAGGCGACACTACTAGTTGACATGGAGATCTCATCCCTTGTGAAGTCACTCAATGGTGTACGGATGGGGATATGTTGTAGTTGGTAGGCCCCGCTACTTCATGACCTTTGCTGAAATGAGGTTCTTTTGGCTCCTGCTATCGATAATGAACTATAGCGGAGAACCCTTCACCCACATCTATGAGTGAAAGAGGCATTCCCCCTCCTTTGGGTCTTCAAGTTAATTCTTTTGGATCTTGGTGGTGGCTACAGTGGCACTAGGCTCCATGTCAATGATGTGATATCGTTTGTCATTCCCCTTGTTAGGTTCTAACTAAGAGTCAAACCATGCGTATGATTTGGAAGGCTTTAGCTCGGTCACGAGTGACTTCTTGGCTTGACACTCACTTGTGTTGTGAGTGTAGCTCTTATGGAACTCACACTATTTTCCCTTGTCCTTATTTATTTTCATTGTGTTGTTTTTTTCTTATGGCTTTGGCGGGTTGTCATGGGTCATCTTGCCTTGGATTTGTCATTTTCTCTAGAGTTTGGGGGTGCCTTTCCCTTGCTTTAGATTTAGAGATCCAAAGTCTCACTTCTTTTGTTAAAACTTATGCTCAATCTTGACATTGTACTAGTATGCCATGCCAAGCAAGGATATGTCCAAGAACTATATCTTGTCCTAGATGTACCTGTGTAGACAATCATGGTACTTAAGTATGAAATGTCACTCAAAATCCTTGATACCCAACTTTATGTGAAGGGTATGAAAAACATTAGTAAACTTCAGCATGTCCTAGTCCCTTCCCTCCTGTAGCATGGTCCACTTTATGTATTTATCCTTATAGCCCTTCACAGGGTAGTACTTCTCCTTGGTGGCATCCCTGAATGAATTCCATGTGAGTGCGACTGCAAATTGTGAGGGTGTACTTTCATCCTTCTTCTCATGGTAGGTTTACCACTAGTCCTTGACTTGGGGGGGGGGGCGCTTTTAGAGGTGTAAAAGTAATATTTTCCTAGTATTTACATTTATCTATGACATCCGCATCTATCTTACCTTGAAATATGGGAATGTCAAATTTAACTTGTACCTTTAAGGGTGTGGTGCTTCTAGAGTGGTTGTTGGAAGTAGATGCATCACCTTTGGGTAGTCGCTGAAGAATCTTGGCAAAGTCTTCCATCAACACATTCCTCTATTGCTCAAGGGCTTCCTCAAGCAATATTTGAAAGGCTATCCTACCCCCTCATTTTTCTTCTATTTTTCCATGGGAGGCTGTCGGGATTTGCAAGGTTGGTCTTGCAAAGGTTTGACCAGTTTGAGACCTAACACCTTATATCCTGACCTCGTTGGGGACATGCAAAGAAAAGCAGACAAAAATAATATCATTATGATACCATTGATACAAACTTAAACATGAATGAAACAAATTACAGATATAACCATGAATACAAAGATGCAACATAAATAACACTTCATTTCATTAATATAAAATACTAAAATATGCTTACAAACATAATGGAGATAAACTAGCTCGGGCGATGGTAGCTTATCTCTGAGGAGTGATGTGGCAGCCACCTGCCTCTTAGTTGTGTTACAATGCAGCTCAAGGGCCTATTTATTATTGAACAGAAAGGGAAAACCCTAAGAAACCAAAACCCTATCCCTAGGCGATGCAATGCCAAGCATTTGTGGGCCCTGCTGGGGTTATTTGGGTAACCAACCTCCCAGGGTCATAACTTGGCCATATTATCTTTGTTTGGTGTGCACAATACCTTGTTAGAAATATCTCTCTGAGTACTAGAGTATTGGTGGAGATTACAACTACGGGCCTATTGTAGACCTCGAAAAAATGTCGTTTAGGGGGTTAAGACTGCTCCAGAAGTTCAGGATGCAAAAAAATACTAAAAATAGTTAATGCTACAATAAACAAGGAAATATATTAAACGAACCATAGGTCTAGGTGGAATAGGCGGGTGGACAATAATATCCACCTGTATCAGAATTGATAAGAACCTATATTTCTTGGAGGAAGGAATCAACAAGAACCCTTCCCACTGGACGTAAGGAATCCATGAGAACCCTTCCTGAAGGGCCTCTAGAAATTCCGAAATTATATATGGTATCAAGATATCATCTTCTCTTTGTAGAATTTGGAATTTCCACTTGAGATGCAAATGGTTAAATGAAAATATTTAAAGTTAAAAGCAATCAAATATTTCATTTTGGATAAAGGATTGTGTAACCGAAGACCAAGCATTGGAGAGCATATCAAAATTTCATCAAGGAGCATGTGGAGGATATCATGCATGGAAGGTCATGACTCATAAAATGTTGAGAGAAGGATACTATTGGCTATCCCTATTCAGGGATACTAATGTTGTTATGGATCCTGTCCAGAATGTCATGTTTGTGGGAAAGAAAAATATTCAACCTTTGCTGCTGAAGCCTATCAAGGTGAAATCTCCTTTCTAGTAATGGGGATTTTATTTCATTAGAGAAATACATCCAAACTCAATTGGTAAACATAGATGCATTCTCACAGCCACTGATTATTTCACAAGTGGGTGGAAGCCATTCCAATCCACCAAGTCAATGAGAATGTTGTTATAGCCTTCTTGGAGAAAAAATATTCTTTCAAGGTTTGGGTGCCCGTTGAAGAATGTTATAGGTAATGCTAAAGATTTAAAGTCTTTCAAAGTGATGAAGTTTTGTTAAGATTATAGTATATATTTTTTTCACTCCACAACTTCTTTCCCTAAGGTAAATGAGCCAGCAAAGTCAAAAAATAATAACCTAGTGAATAATATCAAATGAATGTGAGATAAGAACAAGAGGAATTATGATGCAAATCTCAAATATGAAATGTGGGTGGAAAACATCAATATTAAAAGATATATTGACACATTTCGGTACATCTAGTGTATGTAATGGATGTGGTATTTTTCATGAACCTCAGAGTGCTAGTGGTGAAATTATTACAAGAAGAAACACTAGGTGTTCGTCTGATGCAAACAAAGGTCTATCAAATGATAAAAAATTGGAAACAAAGGGAAGAAACCTTAACCAAAGGTGAAGCCCACCAACAAAGGGTGAAGGATACATTTGATATAAAATCCAAAGAATGGGACATGCAGGTTGGGAATATCGTGCTAAAATAGGACTCACTCAAAGTTGATAAAGGAAAACATGGAAAGTCTAATAATCTATGGATTGGCATTTTTTGAGTAAACAAAGTCCTTGATAACAAAAATTATTAGTTGGAAACACTTGATGGATATTTTCTTATGATTCCTATAAATGGTAGGTTCGTAAAGAAGTTCTTCATGTAAGAAAAAAAAAGAGGTGAAAGAAAACCTTTCTTTTATCACTGGATGGTTAATGCATAGTGTTTGAAATTACTCTTAAATAATGCATAGGAATAAACATCGTATGGTCTTCAAATATAGAATCCATAGCCCAATGTCAAAAAGGCCCTAGAACTATAATGTTCTCAACATATCATAGCAGCCTGTTGTCCCCCACAGAGTCGATGTTGGTGTCAAAATCTGATGTCTGGTGAGACCCGAGGTTAAACACAATTGACTAATGGTTCAATTACAATGTGGTCATGTTCCTGTTTCCATGCATTGGAAAACATCATCACCGGGAAAAAATGTTTCCCCCACGAGAATCACTGCACTCCATGCCTACGCACGGGGTGCCAGTAAATGTTCCTGAGAGTGGTCCACAACATTAATAAGCAATGGGTGGAGGGAACTGGTGAAACATGCATAATTCCTAGATCGAATTTTGGGGACAGCTATAGATTAGAAAACACCCAACCCCACGCACTAGTAAACTACATGTGCAATAATGTGCAGAGGCCATGCACTATATTCCATGTGTTACTATCATGAGCCTTCCACCTGATGTTGCACCCTGAAATCTTCTCCTCCCTCCATGCATGGAATGATGTCAAGTGTCCACACCCACATCACCCGTGGCCCATTGTTATGCCACATTTCCATCATTGCCACCCTCCACCACACTAGCCTCCACATGGACCCTGCATTTTCCTCCCCTCCATGTCCACCTCATAAGCCACATCACCCACCATGTCGACAACCACACCTTCACTTCGCCCATCGTCCACCTTCCATATGTCTCATTCCCACCACTCGGTACAATATCCTGATGTCACAAAGGATTTGGTGAAAAAGATACCACACATAATCAAATGGTGGAGGGAGTTTCTCATCAGATGACTGCAATAAGTTTCACACAAAAAAGATGCATGATGATTAGATGAGACAGGGGTTGTGGTGGAAAACATGTTTCATCTCCTCATCATCCTTGCACCACCTGAAGGCCTTCCATAACTAGCAGCCCTACAATGTGAAAGCATGCCATGTGTCCTCAAAGGCAAGCTAAGTGTCATTACATGTGGATTTCCAACTTTAAAAGCATAATAAAAGGGTTTAGTGACTCATTTAGGGAGTAGGTGTGTCAGTCCTAAACCTCTAAAGATACAAATTCCGGCATAATCTAAGCATAAACTCTGGAAATCTAGGTTATGGCTCCAGTGTACTGGTAATTCTTCTCTCCAAGGAATTTTTTCTGCTATTCCCAAGCCAATTACGTCCTCTCTTAATCTTCCTTCGAGTGAATAAAGGAAAACTTACATCCTTTCAAAAAACCTCACCTCGTGGAGAAATCCTATGACTTATGAAGGACTGAAGTTCCTAGGCTATAATCACACCAAGATAGCTCTCGCACCTTTAAAGTTGTACCAATCAAGCACATGGCCTAAATCCTATTCCAGCGAGTTTAAGTGCTTCTTTGGTGATGTTTTTAGAGTTGTTGGTCAACACCTGCTCCCATGGTATCATGACATGTGACACTTCATCTCTTGTCTCAAAAATTCTAAAGTTGATCCATACTATGGCATCTTTTCCTCTTGGCAAGGATGATTCAAATGTTAAATGTGAAGGTGAGATAGCTCACCATTTTAGTACTGATATCAGAACTAGAGGACTTCCTATATTGCCCCTTGAGCTGGAGAAATTCCCCATGGCTCAATTAAACAAATTAACATGCCATTTTTGTATGCAAAATTTGAAGGGCTCCATCCATCATCACTGGAGCTGAGGCAAAATTTAAAGAAAACAGAAGGATAACTCCATCAAGTGAAAGAATTCATTAAGGGATTGGAAATCTATTCATTCCTGCAAGCAAAGGACAATTATGGAAAATGAGTTTTCAAAAGGGATAAAGAGATGATCCAGGAAAATGTTTTTAAGATAAGAGTTAAGCATTGGGAATAGTTAGCGACCGTGAAAGAGAAGATCAAAATGATTAAGTCAGCTCATAAAGAGGTAGAGATGCTCAAAGCACATGTCAAGGGAACCTCACACAAGAACAAGGTAATAGCCGATTTCTTGAATCAGATGACTAAGGAAGAAGTTAGGAATGCAAACTTTGACCACTCATACATGACTAGTAAAGTAGTCCACCAAGAGAGGAAACATAGGATGATACTGCAAGTAGAAGAGAAAGATGGCAACATCACTGAAGATGTGAAGAATTGCATAAGAAATTCTTACCATTATTATTTAATGATCAAGGAAACATGTTTCTAAAGGATTTTATCCTATACAGCCTACATATTGCTAAGGATAATCAACGTAATGTAAAGGATGGAGAACACACCTCACAAGAAGACTACCTCGCACATATTTAGCAGAATCACTTTGAACTTCTCTTCATGATGAAGCAAATTTTCAAAGAGTAGGGAGAAATCAACTATGATTTAAACTATCATGGACATGGAGATGGTGAAAGTAGAAGCGTCATTCGACAACATTCTAACTGAATAAGGGCATAATAGTATGTGGAGAATATATATATTACTCATGTATGCAAGGTCAACATCAACACCAAAGATCGATTCTATGTTAGCAAGCACAAAAGGAAACACCTCTAGTCATACTATTAGCAACACATTTACTGGAACACTCAATGTGTTGTAACATCTATCCCAATCAACACCCAAGCGTAAGAGAGTAGGTTTCACCTATCTAAGAGATATATGCTATCAAAGACAAATCTAGAGGGTCCCACTCCACAGTCAACATACTTTCAAAGAAACTTCTAAAATAAGTTAGTTACAATAAAATAGGTAATTTTGTAACAAACTAGAGTGGTTTTCCAAATACTCCTAGTGGTTTAGAGTAGGGCCAAGCTATTTGAGTTCCTACATATAGGCCCCATTTTTAAAGATAAAAGGGGGGGAATATTTGTTGTAGGGAAAACACTGCCAAATTGTTTTGGTGAATTGCTAGGAGGTCTTGAAGAAACTTTCGGGAAGAACTTTGAAGTAACACTTGGGCTATCTATTTTTCTCATCATGTGTAACAACCATGGCTTAAAAATACATGTAATAAAGTTAATAAAGGAAAAATAATAACCAAGGTCATGGGACACATATTTCAAGGTAAAAGAATGGGGAAAACATCCTAGTGTGGGTCTTCATTTGGTTTATTATGGATGAGAGAAATTGGAAAAGGAAATGGAAAAGGCTTTGGAAATTGAAAGTGGTATTAATTGACATTTAATTTATGAAAATAATGGAAAATAGGAGAAAAGGAAGGTGAAATATCATAGGTTTCATGTGAGGTTGAAAATGAAGGAAATATAATGGAAATTGAAGAAAATAGAGGCCTCATTGATAAAAAGGATTCTGAGGATGAGTTCACAACCTTTTGTCATTTTAGTCTTGGAGCTCTCTCTCTACTCTCTCTACTCTCTCATACTCTTGCACACTTAGAGTATTCTTGGAGCACTCTAACATTGGAGGAAGGAAAGAAAAGGAAGGATAGGAAAGTAAAAGGGAAGCAAATATCAAATAAGGGAGAGCGGGATCAAGCAGATATAATGAGATCACTTGCAGGCATTGAGTTGCATGTATGATTTCCTTCCTAACTTTCACATGCTTGGTATATTCATGTGTGTATTTTGTTCTCATATTTCATTGGAATGGGTTTTTACAGGTGTGACAGTGGTTTTCAACCTTGCCTTTCCATTTTTGGATAGTAGTGATGTGATGGGGTTCTTTTACTTAGTTGAGTTGTATTTTCGAATGGTTTAAAAATTGAGTCAGGTGGTCTCAGGAAAAATCCCAAGGCCTACGAATACCTTGACTAGTAATGGTAGTATACACAATAAATCCTAGTTGTGAATAGCCTCATTGGACCTAGGAAACCCTTGATCGGTAATGGTGGGATACATGGTAAATCCTAGAGGGTGGAGATGGACAAATTCCACATTGGGCCTAGCTATCATTTCACTAATAATGACATGATACATGGTAAGGCCTAGAGGGTGGAGACATATAAATGCTTCACAGTTTAGGTGGAGAAATCTGGAGGCATCCATTCATTTTTAGGGCCTAGTGATCCCTTGACCGATATATGGAGGATTGCACTAAAGTTTGAGTGTATGTTTATTGTTTGGGCTTAGGAATCCCTTGGTGGGATACATGGTAAAGCTTGAGGAAGGATTTATTGGTTCTATTGGGAGTCCCACATTCATGCTTGGAATATGGCACGAAGGTCATTGGTTGAAAGAAATATTTGGTTTAGCCTCATCTATGGTCAGGTGGTACATGGAAGTCCTTGTCTTGGTTGGCTTTTGCATATGTTAATAAGATCCCTTTCCTCTTGTATTTCATGTATAAATGTACTTTTTATTATGTGGATTTAATCGTTGTTCTATTATTGTTATTCTGTTGGTTATATAATGGTTATGATCATGGTTTTATGACAGATATTAGTCATGGCGCGTGTCATGTTTTTATTAGTAAATTAAGGAATAATGAATGTATGAACTAATAGATGATAATGAAACTATTATGAGAGGGCATCAGACCTCCTTGATGAATATGGTATCACGATTTTATTCAATAATTTTCAAAGCACGGATAATGGGAGTGTCATTGCCAATTTGTAAAAAAAAATAGGGTTAAAGCATTGGCAATGAGAGTGGCAGCGCATTCTTATGAAAATTGTCAGTTAAACTCTATTTTTTCTTGTAAAAGGTAGTAACTTCAGGCACGGTTTCTGAATATATGAATGAATTTTTCAAAACCCAAAGAGGTTTTTGCAAAGAATGGGTCCATTAACAAAATAATCTCTCATATTGTGGACAGTTATCATGGTTTGAGAGATTCAAATTTATATTTTAACCTTATTTTTCATGAATTCGTGAGAATTCATATTTTCTATTTTTAGAAAAATGCCTAATCAACTTTCAGTTGGAAAGACACCTCATAAAATTCAAATTGGGGATCCTTAGCTTTAGCCATGACTCCAGCCACAACTTGATGTTTAGATACATAATATTATTCTTTTGTTTTATTATGGAATGAATGTAATGTATTTAGTTTGGAGTAGATATGCACTCTTTTATATTGAGAAATTTGGAATTAAGTATGAAAAAAGAAATTTTCTTTAGTTTGTAATCTTTTGTATGAGGATAAGATCTATAGAATGAAGAGGGGTTGAATTTTTTTTTGAAAATCAGACCTAGTGTGTATTTCTTTTATATTAATAGAACTTGCTGCAAGCAGTATTGCAACATTTCAGAGATTCATGTGTTGAAGGCTTCCAATCAGTTTCTTATGGTGTTTTTCCTCTTTCTTAGTCGAAGCTTGAATCCATTGATCTTCAGTAATTGGAATGAAGGTTATGAAACTGAATTCTATGTAACTTCTTTGTTTCAAGTTATTCATATTTCCTATGTTTTTTCAACTTAAATCCCAATGGAAAAATTCACATGGTTCCTCTGTTTTTTGATGTTTACTTCTACTATCTCCTACCATCTCTCGTAAATTATTTTTATAAGAAACATGTAGTTATATTTCCTCTGTTAAATTGATTTGTATGCCATGTAGCTAGTGCATTTGTATCAGAAACTCCATGCTCAATGATTTTACCTTTCCTTTCCAAAACCATTTCGTATGATCTAATGAGATCTAACCATTGTTATGAGTACATAACCCGTAAGATTTGACTGAGTTATAGAATAGACCCCCATTCGAATTGAAAGGGATATCTTTCAATTCAAAATATTTGTTAGAGGTTACCTTAGACTTTTTTCCCTTACATCCAAGGTTTTCTCTAAGAGATAACAAAATCTTAGATAAGTATGAGGTCCCTGTGTTTAGACATGTATTTATGATTTGTACATTACATGTTTATGATATGTTTGACAGGATGCCTGTCATGGATGGTGGGGGTTAGGTCAAGTCCTTGTTCAACTTTTGTATTAGTAGCATTGTCTTAATGTTATTTATCATTTTTGGAAATTTCATGAAGTTCTAGGCACAGTCCTGAGCCCTAACTCTAAAAAAGTGGTTGAATATTCGGGGTCGCAAACACATAACTACTTGGAAAAGGCCATAGTCGCATGGATGCCTTGTTGTGGGAGGGACTAGAGGGTCTAAGTTGCATGGAAGTCTTGTCATGGGAGAGACTAGGGGTCTTGTTCAGTCAACAAGAAAATTATCTCTGGTGTTAGACACCTGGAGGGGTTGGTTGGCTCCTGAGGGAGGTATTTAAAGTGTTGGTTTGTAGGTTCCCCTTCCTTAAGGTGATATAGTATGTTGAATCATATCATAGTAACTATTTGCCACATGTTTACCCCACTGGACCAGTTACCTTGGGTAAATGTGGGAGCAGGGTGTTACAGATGGGTATCAGAGAATGGTTCACCCTTTTGACTGGATGGGTAGAATATGGTTGTCATGCATGCATGTAGGTTGTGTATGTGCTTGACATCTATGCATGGTGATGGTCATTATTGCAGTTGTGTTTTCATGTAGAGGTTGAAGGTGTTGTTTTTGGGACATGTTACCATGAATGTATGTCGGTCGAATATGCATTTATTGTGTATGATTATTCTCTATGTGGATGTATGCATGCATTTTCATGGTTATAGTTGTCATGCATGAGGTCATGGTATGCGGTTGGTATGGTCATGCATGGTAAGTGGATGATGATTGAGATGTTGTTTATATACTACTATGATTATGTTTATACATGTATTATGGTAATTTGGTTGATCTTGTGAACGAGATATCCTTCACCTAACCATATTGAGGCATGTTCGTTATGTTTATATTTTGGTTTAGCTGACATGGTATACTTGTAGGAAGAAGATAAAAAATGACTAGAAAGATGGTAAAATATAGTTAAGGAGATTCTCCCTATAGATCAGATGAGCAACATGGTGATAGGCACTCTCGTGACATAGAAGACACATTGAGAAGTCTGAAAGTAGAAATAAGAATTTACAAAGTAGATAATGCTAGAATTATTCAGGTGCATGAGAAACAAGTAGAGGTTAATGCAATTATTCTTCAAAGTTTGTTAGATTTGGAGAGACAAGGATCATTTAGAATCATTCATGGATAGGAGTACAAAACTAATGGGCATATGGTAGTAGGTCTCATGGTGGGCACAAGTCTAACAGGGATGACATGATCAGAGATGGCAAGTTCTTTGACACACCTGATAGGAGAGGTCATGGACACATGATCTCTTCTAGTTGTGATTCTGGCAGGTGTCATGGTCATTATCATTATCATCCTTATAGAAGGAATTGTTGACAAATGTAGGGAATGGATAGTTAAAATATTTCTTTGCTTGATAATTTCTTGTGATACACTTTTACTTCATAGCTCATATTATTTTCTTCATTATGTTATTATTGTGTTCTTTTCATCAAGACAATTACCAATATGTGCAATAAAAGACAAGTGACACATTATGTAGGATTGTCGGGGAGGGCCAAAACCTCTTAAGAGGAAAACCCAATCAAAATTCTTCTTCTATATCTTCAATTTATAAGTCCCAAGAAAATGACATAGACCCTTGACTCTAGTATCCTCCCAAGAACCTTGTCACTAACCTTGATGCTCTACCTCTTCCCTTCCTTGACTTTCTTCTTCATGACGAATTGCACTCCTTGGCTCCTTCTAGAGAAACTCAGTCTCTATACTTCACACTACCTCTTCTTGACTTCTTCGAGAGAAAATCAGTCTCTATGATTGTGGAGCGATAAAAAGGGTCTTTTTAACACCTAATTACCTCACATTAATTGTCAACCCAGGGACAACTTTTTATTTCAAGAGTGTACTCTGTCTGAGGCGGCTATTTACTCAAGAGTAATGTTTAGTAGTACAGCGTTCAGAGAACACAAGAGTAGACGGATGCTAAACTATGACTAAATTGCTTTGAAAGAAAAGAATCACACCGGGCAGTTTATCAGTCGAGGGTACGGAAGCAATAACCCATCCCTCTAGAAACTGATGGAAAGGAAATTAGAGCATGGACCAAAGTTCTGGGAGCTAGGTAGCAATTGCTGAGGCTCACGACAGCTTTAGACCTTCTCTCACACCAAAACGGCAATTGCAAGTAAATGGAACAACAGAAAGTAAATGGAACAACAAGCAGGAAATAGAATAGCAAGTCTAAAATGGAACGGCCGTAAATGGAATAGCAAACTGGAATTAAAGGAGCTGAACGACAAACTCTAATTTAATGGAAACAAACAACAACAAAGCCAAATCAAATAAATCAGACAACAAACGGAAATAGAATGGCAACTAATTACAAATGAAATATGGAACAGCCTATGGTGCTAAAATAAATAATACACACAGCATACAGGGATATTAAGAAACGGTAATTTGAGTCTGATACGCAAGTATTAATCCTGGTTAGAAAGGGTAACGAGTACAATTCATAATGGAACCACAATGTCAATTGAACAGCAATCGTATGAAGTATAAACCATGGACAAATACAGTAATACCAGCTGAAGAAGGTTGCAGCTTGATTACTCCGCAATTAAACAACAATAGCATTCTGTAAAGAACATCAATGTTGCGCTAACAACTTTAAAGAGATATCAATACGTTATAAGATCAGAATGCACATTACGACTTTCTTGTTGCAGAGAACGATATATGAAATATAACAGAACTGCAATATAAGATAATAAAACACCAGATTACCAATTTAAGCTGATAATACAAACCAAGCATAAACCAAAAAGATAATATACAGCAGTAGCAGCGTACTCCATCAGAGGCTGGGCCCTTAGCCGCCAGCGGACGCTGCTGGGTTACTTCAGAAGGAAAAGAGTGAACAGCAACCCCAAATCATTTATTAATCAGCCAATTGTGGAGTCATTACAACAACAAAAGCTTGAGAATTACAGCATGCAATAATCCCTATCCTATCATGAATAATCCACCATCCTTGTCCATCATTTCTCATTCCTCAAATCCGTCATCAAGTCTCACTCAAAATCATCCCCCTCTCTGATCTCTGTTTTCATTTAAATAGAGAGAGATCAGAGAGAAGTTACAATAAGGATAAGTACAACATAATTCCTATTACAAAATTGGTTTGCCTCTAACCATTTGATCAACAAGAACAAGGCGTATTTGGCTTTGCAGCTAAGATTTGGAGGGCGGCCGCAACAGCAAATCCCAGAAAAATCGTGCTCAAAGAACCCTGCGTTTCTCCCTGTACAGGCCGAATTTGGACAAACTGTTCTGGAAGAAGATAATTGGGCCTGTTCTGGACAAAACTCATGTTCCGGATTTTCCCAATTCGTCTTCATTTGCTCAGAATCTTAACCGCAAAACTGTCACTCCTTAAACCAGCGAATTTCTGAGTTGGCTGATTTAAAAATCAAATCTTCAATCTGGAAGTTACTTTGGAGGCTAAAA
>APFE030122807.1:10592-30843 GCA_000404065.3 Pinus taeda | reverse complement strand
AGAATAGAAAGAGAGAGAGAGGGGGAGTAAGTGGTAAAGGGAGAAGGAGAGAGAGTGGGGAGTGTGGGGGAGAGAGGGAGAGAGAGTGTGTGTGGGGTTGTTTTGAAGGAGGGAGGGAGGGATAGAGGAAGGGAGAGGGAGGAAGGGGGATAGAAGTGAGATATTAATAGGGATTACAAAGGAAGGGGAAGAGAGAGACAAAGTCTAAGGGACAAAGAGGAGGGGGAGAGGGTGGAGAGAGGGAAGGAGAGAGAGAGAGAGAGATAGAGTTAGAGGGGGTATGATGTGAAGGAGGGATTGAGGTAGAGAAGGAGGGATAGAGAAAGAGATAAATGGATTAGGAAGAGGGGAACAAAGAGTTTGTGAGTGATGGGGGATAGAGGGAGAGAGGGTGGTGAGAGAGAGAGATGGAGTGAAAGAGAGAATGATAAAGAGAGGGAGAGAGAGAGAGACAATGACATTTCAAAGAGATATTGTGGAAGTTAATGACAATGCTAATTTTGGGTTGTTTAATGAGGCAGGGAGGGATAAATGGTGGGGAAATAGAGAGGATTGAGAAGGTTGTGGGGGAGAGAGAGAGAGAGGATGAGGGTAAAGTCCAAAGAGAGAAGGAGAGAGGGGATGGGGGACAAAGAGAGTGGAGAGAGGAGAGGAGAAAGGTCACAAAAGCATGGGCATGATCTTTAGAATGCATGTAAATTGCTAAGAGTAATTTGTTCACAATCATGCCAAGGACTAGAAAAAGAGGAACCCTACAACTTAAAAGTTGTCTCAAGTAGGAACACCATTATATGTGCACTCCCAATAACACATGTGCATTCTTGTCCTTGTTATCATTACATTCGCGTCCCATGAGGGTGGAGGTTCGCTGGATGTCACATTTTCCTATTTAGATCATGTGTGCGTCCTCAAGAATGCAAGCATGTTCTTACATGAGAGTATTTGTGCTCACCCTGTCACCACTTTTGAGGGCATCTTCTTCGTCCAAGTTCCCTATAGTGAATTCTCAACTTTTAAACTAGTTCTAATTCTTGCTTTAGAAAAAGAAAATTTTCAAATCCTAAGAAACTCTTTCTTAATGACATTAGAGGTGAAAAAATAATGATTTTTTTTTTTTTTAATTCTCATCCTTTAATTTGTAATTATTATAATAAATAGTCGGTAACTTTGGCTTAAAATTAAATTTCTATTTAATAATAGCAGTTTCGAGATTTCGATGGTAGATTTTAAAATATTTTAGAAATTTAATGATACAAATGAAATCAATGGATTGATTTTAAGTTTTTACTTTGGTTCATCAAATTTTTGAAATGTTATAAAATCTACCATCAACAATAATTTAAAACTGAATTTAACACGACCAAAAACACCAAAAACTATCTTCTCCACAGTTACGAACCATGCAATCATACGTGTAGAGGAAGCTCATTAGGTCATTCTGATATCAACCAAGCAGCACAGCTCGTGAAAACACTGAAGCGGAGTCCTCACCTCCGGGAATGGTCTCGAGGGATCACCATAGTGAAGCGGAACTCCAGATTTAACAGAATATTTCGAAAGCGCGTGGAAAGCTATGGATGGCCTTTGGATTGCTATATATTGCTTCTACTAACCTATGTCTTCCTGCACAATCCAATCCAATACAAGAATGTACTTTACCAAAATTCAAGGACGACGTACTGAAGGAACCATGATGACGCACATACGAAAATCTGAGCTTATATGGATGGAAGATCTGAGCACATTTCAGCAATGAAGCTGCATAAATTATAATGCTGCATATAAAAAAAGGTTTTATAAGGCTTGAGTTTATTTCTATTGCAGATGTTGGTAAAGAGATGATGGCCAAAGTCATGAGTTGGATATCTGCAATTTTTTCTTCGGAAACTTTTCTCCAAACTTTTTGAATATAAAAATAAAATCTTAAATCAAACTAAATAATTTGTTTCTTTAGGTTCGATAGACTAAAGTTTGGAGGTTAACCACCACCATCATCATCATCAAATATATTCATAAGAACATCCTATATAAAAAAAAATAAATTTAAAATAGCAAAAAAATGATATAATTGGAAGGATTTGTTTTTATTGAATTTTTGTTAAAAAAACAATTTATTTTTATGGAATGTATAGAAATAATGATAAGAGGGAATAAATAAATATGAGATTTTTTGGATGTAAATAGTATTGATAAAGAAATATATTTTGAAAAAATAGTATTATAATAAATTATATAATTGGATAAGATTAAGGGTTAAGAGGTGTGGTTTTTATGTTGAGAGATATATGGGAAGAATAGTTGTTCAGTTCTTTTATCTTAGATAAAAGTAATATTTTAATTTGGGTCAAATTCACAATTAATTAAAATATAATTTTAATAAAAAAAAAAAAACAATTTACTGAACAAATTACAAAAATAAAAAATAATATAAATAATTACAATTATAATTAATAATCCTCTCATGAGGCAACTCAATTAGTGATCGAAGTAATGTGAGTTTGTGGTAATTAAGAGATCTCATATTCAAAACCCTTGGTTGTGACATGATTTATAGAGAGGAGGATAGGTGGCCTACCCCATAGGTTTGAGGTTTATTGGTAGCCCCATGTCATCATAGTTGCCAAGTTCCTCTTGGTTATAAAATAGACAAATTATAACTAATAATTAAACTAGCCTAGTTCTGCTTGGTTACAAAATAGAAAAATTATAATTAATAATTTAACTAGTCTAGATCCATCTTAACTACTGATCTTTAGGTGCAAACCTCTTTTATAGTGAAAATAAATTTGATCCATCTCTTAACTCCAAATTTTGAGGTGCAAACCTCTTTTATTGAGCCTAGGCTCATTCTACAACCCAGTATACAGGGGATGTGTAAATTTGTTTGTCCATCCGTCACTTTTTAAAACAAAAATTAAATTAAAATTATGTTCTAATTAAAAAAATAATTGTATCTATAATAAGGAAAGAAATGAATATAATAAAAAAAATATATGAGATCTTTCAAAAAATTTTAACAAAAATTTTCAAAATAGAACTTCATTTGAAATCTATGTTAACTATAATATATATAATATTAAAATAATAATAACGCCTAAGCTCCACTGTCCAGGCAGCCCTATTTTAGAAATAGACATCAAACCTCCACTCTCTGCATATGGCATCCTGCACCTATAAATTCCATTCTTGCCCCCATTAGAAGTATCAGACATATAACTTGTCTGCTAATATCGAAGGCAGAATGAGACGGTTGTTGTGCTGGAGGTGTTATCGTCGCTTGCCCTTCAGCTTAATGTAATTTCGATTTCAGCTGATCCGTTTATTTACGGTCTCTGCAACATAAACACCTACAGCAATGGCAGTGCGTATGAAAGCAACGTGAACGCCGTATTGAAATACCTGGTGAGGGCCGCTGACCCGCGAGATATTCTTATGGAGGAGTCAACGGCCTTCTGCAATGCCGGCCCGACGTCTGTTAGGAGGACTGCCAAAGCTGTTCCGCTGCAGCTTCACAGACTACTTACCAAGGTTGCCCCAACGCCATTGGAGCTCGAATTCTGCTTCATTCGTTATGAGAATTATAATTTCGCTTCTGTTCTCGATACCGTTGCGGTCGCTGCTCTTGAGAATGTCAAGAGCAACGGTGATATTGAAGGCTTCAATCAGACTCTCGGGAATCTTATGAACACTCTTTCTGGCAAAGCTCCCTTCACAGTAAATAGATTCGCCACCGGATCATTGGTGGTGAATTCTTCTGTCACCATTTATGGATTCGGAATGTGTTTGAGAAGTCTTTCATGTCCTGACTGTGGTGTGTGTCTGAGTCAAGCCATTGCAGATATGTATAGTTGTTGTTCTTCACAGATTGGAGCTCAAGTGTATCTGGGCAGTTACACTCTGCGCTTCGAGATGTATCCTTTTGATACCGAGGCCAGCTACCTGCCATGAGAAAGGAAGATCAGCAAGTTTCGTCGCGTGCTTTTGAAATAAATAAAGGTATTTTCTTTTATCGTTAAACTCTTCATGCTTGTGAGGTGAAGCTCAACTGTAAAGATCTTTCTATTCTGAAAATATATTCAACATATAATATGAAAATATATTTAAGATATGATACGTTGTTTTCAACATGGAGTTTTATATTTAAGATATGATACGTTGTTTTCAACATGGAGTTTTTTTAATGGTTCTTATGCATAAATTTTGATGCCTGTTGGGTTGTTTTTAGTATATTTTTGTTGGGTGTTTTAGTAAGGCATTTTTAAAAATAAGATATTGTTGAATATAATATTTTGGAAAATTTGTGTAATGGATTTTGTAATGGGTTTAAAATTTTAGTTGGATATTCCATATATTATTAGGGATTAGAAACTAAAGTGGAGTATTTTTTATGATGGGCGGAGTGTTTATGTGAAACTTGTGGGACAGATTAAAAAATCCATTACTTTGGTATTCTAAAAAATTTATTGAACAATGCATTTTATTTTTATTGTTTGATTTCAGAAATATTTGGAAATCGCATGGACAACAAGTAAGGTAATTCTTTCATCTTATTGTTGTGGCTCTAATTTTAAGATATTCCCAAAATCACTTTGATTTTAAGATATTCTCAAAATCTACGATTTAGATATAAGTTCACTAATTTTAGTATATCTTTCCAAAGTTAGCTTTAAAATTTATAACTTTAAAATTCTATAAACAATAAAGTCAATAGTTTGACTCGTCATTATCTAATTATTAGATGTTAACTTTTTAACTTCTATCATTTTAATAGTGGCAAAACTTATCATGGTCAAACTAATAGTGAGAACAACCAATCAATATATTAAAAGACTTTTATCATTAAATTTTAGAATATCAAATTATTTGTATAAAAAAAAATTGTTAACATATATAATAGGTCATTCTGAATTTATTTCACTAAAATAGTAAAATGGATGATACTACCTTTCTCAACCCGTATAAAGAGAAAAATTACTAGTAATCGGCATGTATTGTTAGAGCTCATTATAACAAAGTTAGCATAGGGGGAAAACCCAATGTTCTCGACAATCGATATCAAGTGGCAAAATTCTTCTAACACAAAAAAAAAATGTACTATCTTTAAAACAATGTTGGAGAGATCAATTTTGAAAGGGAAGAGTGGCTCCCAAATCCTCAATAATCATGAGTTAACAAATATAATTCAGAGTGCACTTGAGAAGTGAAAAAGAGCAAAAAAATAGGAAATTTGAATCAAATTGTTTTCCTGTAAATGCTTGGTTTGATGAGGAATGCAAAATGGCAAGGAAAGCCTTGAAAAAGGTAGACGAGGAGAAGATGAATGTAAAGTCATATAAGCAAATTAAAAAAAAAAAAAAAAATGAGTTCATGCAAACAAGGCGAGAAGAGTTAATATATCTAGGCAAGAATCACCCAAAATGTTTTTGGCAGGAACTTCAACCAAGGAAGAAGCAAATTGAAAATAATATTACAGGGAATCAATGGTTTGACTATGCAAGACAACTCTATGAGAAAGAATCAAAGGAGGAGCTTCCTCCCAAGATCAACACAACCACAAAGCTTTTCACATTACAGGAAGTAGAGACAGGAATTAAGAAGTTGAAAATAGGAAACGCAAAGGACTTGGTTGAAATTCAAGTAGAATATGTAAAGTGGGGAATGAATGTTCTTGCACCGCACATCATGAAAATATTCAACAACATCATTTGGAAAGGATTCCCAAGAGATTGGACAACTAGTCTAGAAATACCCCTTTTTAAAAGTGGAGACATTAATAATCCTTCCAACTATAGAACCATTAAGATCAATCCTTTGTTTGCAAATCTCTTCAACAACATGGTGGAAAATAGAATCAATAAGTGGGTTGAAGTCAAAGAAAACAGGGCACAAGTTTTAGGTCAAAACATTCTATACTAGATCATGGTATCATGTTGAGATACATTATTGAAAAGGTTTGGGAGGGAAAAGAAGAAGTATTTCGCTGCTTTGTTGACTTCAAAAAGGCATTTAACACAATCCCTAGAGATAAGTTGTGGAGTAGAGTGGAAGAACTTGAAATTCCTTTGTAGTATAAAGTTGTTGTCCATAGGCTTTATGAAGAGGTGAAAGTTAAAATTAGGACTTCAACAGGCATTTCAGAAAGCTTTATAAGTGACATTGGAGTCAAGAAAGGTGTCCCTTTATCCCCTACTCTTTTTGGTTTATATATTGATAAATTGGAAGAGTGACTAAATCTGTAAGATGGGGATGGTGTTCATTTGGGGGAGTTCGTGATAAAGCTTCTTTTATATGTTGATGACCTTGTATTGATTTCTAAATTGGCCCAGGGATTGAAGATGCACCTATATGCCCATGAGCATTTTTGTAAAGTAGTGGGGATGCAAGTCAATACCAATAAGACCAAAATAATGATTTTCTCAAATGAAAAGAAGAAGAGCCAACATACATTTTTCTTTGACGGCAACATTCTTGAAGAAGTAAAGGAATACAAGTACCTCGAGATTGATTTCAAGAACAAGCTTAATTGGGAGCATTGCAGAAAGAAGAGAATTTCACGAGGGTGGAAAGCATTTTATGCTCTTCAAAACAAATGTAGGGAGGCAAAGTTATGGGATTGGAAAACAATTAAAGTTCTTTTGGTCTCCTAGTTTGTCCAGTGATATTATATGGGTGTGAAATGTGGGCTAGCAACATCCCTGTCTCAAAATGGAAGAAAATTGAGAAAATCCAAAAAAGATTGATCATGAGCAAGTTTAAAATGAAAAGATTGGTTTCTTATGAGATAATGTTGAGTGAAACAAGAGCAACTTCCATCGAATCAATTGCTATGGTGCGTCTCATAAGGTATCTTCAAAGAATTGAGAAAATGGGAGAAGGTAGATGGCCTAAAGTTATCTTCAATGAAGGAATGAGTGAAAGAAAGAAATCATGGATGAGACAAAACAATAAATGGATGCAAAAATAGAATATTCACATCAATGTGTGTTCCAAAAATAGCAAGGATTTGAAGAGTTATGTTATGGAAAAGTTTCGTAAGCATATATGGGGAAAAGAATTTGGTAGAAAGAAGAAGTACTATGTTCAAGAATTCAACCCCACATGTGATCTCCAAAAAAAGGAGTACATTAGAGCTAGCATTCCATGGAGAGAAAAGATTATTATTTCTCAGTTAAGAACTAACTCGCATCAATTACGATGCAAAACAGGTTGGTGGAAAAGGCCTAAAGAAGCTTGGGAAGAGAAGGTGTGTACTTTTTGCACTTTTGGGACAGTGGAATCATAAAAACATGCAAAATTTTAGGGGCTAATATTCGCAACTAGGCTAATTTTCCATGATTTCTCCAAAAAAAAGGTTCATGATTTTCTATTGTGTTCTAAAAATGATTTGCCCAAATTTTACGATATAAAGTTATTCTACCTTAAAAATTGCCAACATTATATAGAGACTATATATAAAATCATTATAAATTTGAATAATTTTAAAATATATCAATAATTTTTTTATAGTTTGCATATTAGGGACTAGTGAGGTTCGTCAATATTTTTAAACTTCAAGATAGTTTTCCATCCTTAAAATTTTCCCTGTAGAAAAACATTTCATTTTGGAATGTGATGCTTTCAGAGACATCAGAGACAGGTACAACAACATGTTAACATCATTTCCTTGGCATTGTATTTTTAGTGAGGGGACGATTAGAAGGTTGGGTCACCTCATCATTAATTTGCATAATAAGAGAAATGAATTACAAAAGGAAAAAAGCAGGGAATGTAGTGCTCCCATAAACTATAGCTAGTATTATGGACATTAAAATTTCATTCATTCATTCATTACCAAATTGATTCAGGCGAACGTCAGTAAATTATTACGGAATTCATTATTTGGAATTCCATGGATAATTGGCAATCATATCTCCTTCCTCTTTGTTATGGTAAAGTTCATCAAAGAAGTGCGTCAAAGTTAATAGTTTCCACTTTTGTGTGGGTAACTTTATCAACACAACTTTGTTTCTCAGCATTATGGTTTGGTTAAATGTTAAGATGATACAAGTTTTTGGGGTTTTTTTTTAAATATTTAAAAATATAGAATTTGGATTCACAAAAGATGAAATTAGTTAGAAATGGACCGACTTGAGTATCCTTATATACAATGTCATTTAGGATGGGTTTCATTATAGCAAGTGTTGTGTGAGGCTCTACTACATATTGGTTGTATGTGACTCAATTACTTATTATCCACAACTAAATGGTGGTAAATTTGTGTTGCAACTACCCATGACTAAAATTATGCATTATCATTTCATTAATAACACAAGCTTTATTTTCATTTCCATTTCTATAAGGGAAATGAAATAAGGAGTGCAAATTCATTTATTTTTATTAGGAGAATTGAAATAAGAAGTGTTGGCATAACTTTGAAAAGGTAAGGATAAAATCCTACATCAATTTGAATGATATGATGAATAATTTTATATTTTTTTTATTAAAATATTGCAATAAAGCATATATAATTGTAAAATTGCATTGAATCAATATTTGACATCTCATTCATGGAAAAATATATAATAACATTAACTATGTTGAAAATAGCAAGAAGAAATGATAAATATAGAAGTGCTAAAAATTACATCACTATAAATAGCATTTCAAGATACATTACAATTTTAGTTAGTCCCTGAACTAAAATTGAGAATTAAAATTCGAATTTGATATTAGAAGCTGTTTGAAAAATAATTAATTAATTCATCTTGAGTTAATTAGTTTGAGAAAATGAAACATGAAGTCTATGTGAAGACATGCAAAAGTTTTCCCTTTGATTGAGGAATTTATCCCTTAATTAAAGTGATTAGGATGAGTTGTACCTTGAGTTGTAATTAGTTATCTCATTTAACTGAGTTAAGTCCAGTTAGATTAGTTCCAATAGTTTGTGGAATTGATTGTGAGTTTAGTTAGTTAATGCATGCATGCATGTAACTACTGCACTTCAGATAATTGACTATTCTCTCATAAATAACTCATGCATGTTAGATCAGTCAGAGACCTAGTTGAGATCAGATGATGTGACAGTGTACTATCAGTTGCAGGAATATTCCATTGAGGATATCTCTTGCATGCAGAATGAATTCATTCCTTGGAGATTCCATTGTTACTTCTGAGTTTGGTGAGTTGTGTGAGAGGTGAATTCACACAAGGAGCAGCCAGAGGACCCAAGAGAAACTGCGCAAGGAAATAGCAGGCTTGGAGGACTGAGGGAAGGCATATGTTGTGTCTATTCAGTCTATGAACAACATTGAGGGATTGTATTGAGAGCTGGATAGCTTGTGAGCTAAAGCTTTGTGTAATCCGAAGATATTTACAATTGTATGATAATACAGAGATCGAGGTTTTTAGCTGAGGCTTTCCCCAGAGTATTCTTCTGTGTTCATGTGTGATTGATTTCTCATTCTTTGTTTTATGTGTTCTATTTGATCA
Source organism: Pinus taeda (assembly GCA_000404065.3). Lineage (NCBI taxonomy): Eukaryota > Viridiplantae > Streptophyta > Pinopsida > Pinales > Pinaceae > Pinus > Pinus taeda. The sequence continues at coordinate 21,375 of APFE030122807.1, read as the reverse complement.
TGCTCAAAATCGATTAAGCTTCCGCAAGTTTGTTTGTAGAAGTAGATCAAGTATTTTTCTTTAGTATATTGCATTATCAGGTGATCTACAGTGGGAGTTTCTACATGGTATCGGAGCAAAGGTGATCAAAGCGAAGAAAAATATACAAAGAAGGCAGAAGTTTGAAGGTTGAAGTTCCTGATTATAGAATTCGAATTCTTATCACATCTCAAATTTCACCAATGGTGTTCAGTGGTTTGAGACTCGAGTATGCCTTTAATGGAAACTCGAATTATATAGCCTATAATGATTGCATGGAAGCAGTATTAGAGGACAACAGGTTGAAGGACTTCGTTGATTAAGAAGTCCCCAAGCCAGCAACAGCTAATGCCCAAGAATTGATGGAATGGAAGAAATGTGTGGCTAGAGCGAGGAGGATTCTTCTGGAAGGAGTTCGAGACCACATTTTCTTGATTCTCCATGGGAAGGAGACACTGTTTTCAATGTGGAAAACATTAAAGGATATAAATCAGAATAGCAATGATCAGAGGAAGCTGGCATTGAAAGACAAGCTTCATAAAATCAAGTGTGAAAAGGGCGACGTGATCTCTACATATCTGAACAAGCTCACCACTTGCAAGGATGAGCTTGGAAGTGTAGAAATCAAGATAGTTGATGATGACATGGTGAGTCTTGCTCTTCTCAATCTACCTATGCATTGGCATAGCTACCAAGACTCGGTAAATGGAAGAGAGAAACTGCCAGATTAGGAATGACTTTGGTCAGATATGATGCAGGAGGAGATAAGAAGAAGCACCAAAGATGGATCTTCATCAAAGCAAGATGATGAAGTGAGTAAGGTGATGAAAGGGAAAGGGAAGGCATCCCATTCCAAATCGAGTTCTTCCCATGGTGGAAAGAAGATTGACAAATCAAAAGTGAGATGCTTTCATTGTCATGAGGTGGGCCATTACGCTACAAATTGTCCACAGAAGAAATCCAAGAAGGGATCCTCGAAGGGATCATATGGTGAGGCACTCACCTCACAGTTCGAATTGGATTTCACCCTCATTGCATGCATGGTTTCATCGATGGTGGGATGTGTTTGGTACTTAGAAAATGGAGCTTCATTCCACATGACCAGTGACAAGAGTCTATTTAGTACCTTGGAGGAGAAGGACCTCCAGATGCACATAGAGATGGCAATGATGGAAAGTACCGTGCTTCAGGTGAAGGTACGGTTGTGTTTCAAAGGGATCATGGAGCTCGTCTCACCTTGACTCATGTAAATTATGTGCCTGGTCTAAAGAAGAATCTTGTGTCCATCGCTATGTTGGAAGACAAAGGCTATTATGTAGTCTTTAGTAAAGGAAAGGCATTCCTGAGGCATATCGACACTGGACAGACCAAGAGGATTCAGGTTCGAGTAAAGAATCTCTATAAGCTGGAGGTAGATGATTGTGCTACATTGAGTTCCAAAGCATAGTTGGTGCAAAGCCAAGATATTGGCGAGCTATGGCATAGAAGACTGGGCCACTTGCACCATGGGGCCTTGAAGATCATGCAGCATATTTCCACCGGACTTCCTGTTGTGTTGTACAACAACCCCCCATTTCATAAAATTTTTCTTTTTAACTACAATATGAAATGGATCCCTTTTAAACATAGATGTGTGAATAAATTGGTATCAACTCATCATTAGAAAATCCTTCATCAAAAGGTCCAAGGGAAAGGTTATATTATAAACCTTTTGAACTATAATGAAATTGGTCTTATGAATAAATATAGAATTCTTTATTATTGCGATAAAGCGATCGCAAGATCACATATCGCAGCAACAAAGAAAACGTAATGCATGCACCCATTTACTTACTCCGATCCGAAAAGCAAACAAATGTCAGATATTGGGAAAGGCGAATAGCGAATATAATGAAAGCCCATCCCCTATTTCTCCGATCCGATATCGCTATCGGCAATCGGAAGGTGTAGCGCAACGCATGTTTACGATACCTTTAAATCTCCCGATGCGTTACAGTATATCGCCATCGGTGATCGGCGATTTCGCAATGACATAAGTAATATGACCTGAGCCCATCCCTGATTGCGATACATTAAGGCACAAGTTTCAAATATATTTAAAAGCCTTGCATGCATTATTTTGGATTATTATCAAAGCCTTCCCATTCACAATAGCGATTTACTTTTGATTATCTGCTAAAAAACCCAAGCCATGCTTGAATGAATCATTCAACATATAATCGATATGATGTGTATTTAAAACTTCTTTACCATGATTGACAGGTTAAGCGGCCAATTGATGAAGCAATTATGCCGAGATCTTCCCTAAGATTGTATTTGCGGCAGTATCACTATAATCTTTCATTATTCACTAACTGATATAATTCTTTCATATTGGCTCACACTACCTATTCTTTGTATCACGTTGATGTCATTTATTGCATAGAGCTTCGTCGAAATAACAAGTTCAAATCAAATGGGAAAGAAATCCAAGAGATCTGCGGCAGCAACGACTCCCGCAGTAATAGTGCAGTCCACCACTGATCCGGAACCGAGAAAAAAGGGTTTGATTTCAGACACTACGTGTCTTGGCCTTGGAAACACAAGTTGGCAAAGCATATATAATTTAATTGAAGCAGAGGAGCCTGAGATAGTACCAGTACAAGCTACCGCTGATTCAACTAGAAAATCAGAGGCTTCCCTTAAAGATTTAGCTGATTCATATCTACACAGAATAGCAGCACATGAGAAAATTCTTCCATACTCTGATGTAGTGCGATGGGTAGTAGAGGAGATTCCAGTTTTAAATAGAACATTTTGCACAGTTGACGGAAGGATTTTTGGCTCATTTCAGCCTGATGACTTAAGGAAAATGTATCACTTGCCCAAACCTCAAAAGAAATACAATAAAGCCTTTCTTGGGAAGTTCGCAAGCGAGAATGATATTGAATTGACCCCAATTCGGGAGTGGAGACAGAACCTCGCAAGGCACAAACATGAATCTTCAGGTAAGTACTCTGTAGATTCATTATGTTCTCCTTATTGTTATGCCAGGGCAATGATGTGTAGAATTTGGGGATTGCATGATTATGCAAAATTCACTATTGAAATGATTCCTTTAATGGAAGCGACAGTTAACAATGAAGTAATGGATTGGGAAAACATACTGTCAGATAAATTATCCATTGCAATTCTTGAATTTAGAGCAAAAACACGCGTGACCGATAGGTCTATTCCCTCGTTTTATTATAGTGCTTATATTTTAGATACTCTTTGTTTCAATTCTGAATTTCCTGTACTTGGGTGGAGATGGACTTCACAAGACCCCATGCCAAATCACATTTATCATCAAAAGTTATGAAAGGTTCACTATAAGGACCACTTGTACCAAATAAGTAATGGTTTTATGTTACCTATCTATTATGCCATTTTTGATAAGCCTGCCCCAAAGATTTCTTCGGAAGCAGAGGTTGACCTAACCGTTGTAGGAAATTGGTTCGGGGAAGACAAGTTCACATACATAAGGGTTTTTGGTGGCCTTGCAAGACCTCATGTCCTTTCTCTGTATGTACCTGACAAGCTGTTAGCCCGAGAATTGGCCTACCAAATAACAACAACAGGAACATCCAAGACTCTTAGGACTTCTAAAAAATAGGCTTGGCCCACTTTTCCTTTGAGATGCGGTGTTTATACTTTACACGACTACAAGCATGTGGAGAAGAAGGCAGAGAAAATAAACATTCTCAATCTTGCAACCATTCCTAATAGGCAATTTGATCCATGGAAAGTTGCCTATACTGTGCTTGAACAAGCCAAATTTACAAGGTTTGATCATGAAAAAGATGAATTTGATGACCTGATTTCTTTGGCAGAATCATTATTCCAGGTACAAACACTGGCCAAAATGAGATATAACGATGAAAGCCTAGTAGAATTTAATAGGCTCAGAGAACAGAGGTTGCAAACTCTACCTCCGGACTTATTACCTACTACCCCGACAACACAGTCAAGCAAGCCTGAACAACAAATCATTGAAAAACCTCCTGCTATAGTGAAGATTCTTGAAAAAGGACAAGAACCAGAGAAGGAGAAAAAGCAGGAGAAAGAGTAGAAAAAAGAACAAGACAAGGGCAGCGAAAATATCAATATGGATATTCAGATTGATCCTAAACTCCTCCAAGAATGGCAACAATTTGACTCTATTATAAGCAATCTAGAAGGTCCACAAGGTGCCAACACACCAAAAGTAATAGATGGACAAGATACAGCGTCAACAACGGTTCCAAATAAAGGAACCATCGGCCTACCCACTAGCACGGATGTAGAAATCATTCCAAAATATCCATTCGATCAAATCATTTTGCAGATAGAAGACATACCTCCATTATATATCTTTTATAGTCCCAAACACAAGGCTATAGTGAAAAGACAGAGGAAAAGGAGAAGACTTGATCAATCTCCCCCATTTCCAGCACAAACAGAGACAGCTAATGTAGTGTGGAAAGAGAGTTTAACCCATCTGATGACCTTACAAAACTTTCTCAGTATGTCGGAGCTTATTTGGTAGCCACTGTGGATAAGGCATCAGAAGTAAGTAATCTACTTAAAGAAAAGGACCAAGCAATGGTTTCGTTGCAATCGCAGGTGTCCGAAGAACAGTGGAAAATTGAATAGTTGGAACAACAACTATTAACACAGCATAAAATAAACAAACAATTGAATAAGCAATTGCTTGAGGAGAAACAGAGGATAGACTCAAGCGCAATACAAAAGCAAAAGGAATTATTCAAAGCATTGGCCAGGTTAAAGACAATGAATGAAAAAATGATGAAAATGAAAGACGAGCAAATCACTCAGCTCTCACATCAAGTAGAGAAGTTCAAGAGTCTTTCGCAACCAGTAGATTTCAGGTCTGAAGCTTTACACATCAACAAAGCATTGGTTACACAGTTAAGACTGCTATGTCATAACATTTCTCTGGTTGATCCCCTTTGTGATATAACTGCACCAATAGTTGACAAATCAGTCGATGTTAGGCAAGATTTGGAACGGGCCGATGAGACTCTAACAAACTTTCTTGCTTGTCAAGACACCAATGAAGGGCAGGCCGCAAATCTGCCTAAAATTCTAGAGTCACACAAGGAGATCCTTTTCTTAGAATGGCAGTCACAGCTGATGAAAGCAAAGAGAGAAATTTTCAGATGCAAATTATCTACAAGTAATTTAATTGAGTTAATCAATAACACTCTTTATCTGTCTAACATGATTTCGCAATGCACTCCAGGTAAATTGTTGTCAGCCAAAACAATTGAACAAGCATGCAATCAAGAATTGTAGAAGAATGGAATATTAATTTCCGGCATCCAAAGTTTAACTTGGGATACCTATTGGTTTTTCTTAGTAAAACCATACAGTCAAAGGGCCGCCCTCAAGTGTTTAACCGATGCAACCAGTTGTATCATTCCCAAAATCCATGATGCCACATACTCAGCTCAACTACATTCTCGTCTCACTCATCCTCCAGAATTGGAACCGATTCTTGCAATCTGCTAGCTCAAATCAAAAGGCAATCATTCAAAACAATTAATCATGCTGCTGACTGCAAAAAAACCTATTGTTGAGAATATACTCATGATTTAGTTGTACCAATCAATAGCATTTTATTTTTGTAATTAGTTATCTGAATTAGTATTTATAGACCCTTTCATGCATTTAGAAAGGGTCCTCATTTTTTGTATAAACTCAAACCTGGAAGTTGCACTATTGTGCTTCTGGTATATTTTTTATAAAGACTAGGCCAATATTCTGAATTCTAATGAAGAAAGCTTTGATGGGATGTGCACTATTGCCTTGATGTGAAAGTGTTTCTAAGTTGGAAAAAGGAATTTGAATACGATTGATATCGGGAGTGATCCAAATAACATATGGTACTATTATCTATGATCTTGTTTCATTCTTTCATGTGAATCGTCATTTGTTTAATACTGCTATCATTGGATATATATATGTGTTTTTAACAACAATCCTTATATTTTTCACTATTGAATGTTTAAGGAGTGTTATTCAATGATATATAAATGATAGTGTAATAATGTTTTAATGATTCCTTTGTTCAACTACCTGAACAAAGTAATTATCATATGAATAAATGTCTTTGTTTACCAATAGAGTCATCTATATCCCTGTTTGTGGATAAAGATTATCAAACGTTACACTAAAAGCAGAAATTTCCCGGGATAGAATAGTAATTCATATTTTTACTTTTTAGATTAAATCATTCATCCATTATCATTATATTAGAGAACCACCCATTTATCCATCCCCTTTTATTCATCATTGGGAAACTAGTCCCATTATTTCCAGTCGGAGCCACCACACCAAACGGAAAAGGAGTTTCCTTTAAGGTCTAGACCAGGTGGTTTTCCCCGATGTTGTTGCAGTGATTTTCGAGGCATCAACACTTTTGGTGCTAGAAGGAGGGCATGAATTGTGAATGGTGAGCAAACCAAAACCTATAGACCATTCTGAGAGTCAATCTCACCTCGGACCTCCGGTTTGCATTCTGGAACACCAGTATTCAAACGAGAAGAGGAGGAGTCAACTATCACTACTCAATCCCACCATACTCCAGATCGATTAAGTCCTGAGTCTCCTGAAGTTCAGTCTCTCATACAAAAAATTCAAGGCTTCTTGATATCATGACAGAAATCTGAAGTATCTCAAGGTAGAGAGACTTCACAATTCAATCTACCCCACCCTCCAACCAGACTTCAAAGTGGAAAGCTCGGCATTGAACCTATTGAGTTGCCTTTACTGAAAAGGAAAAGGGCTAAAAAGAACACTAAAGGATCAAACAGTGAGACTTTCTCATCATCATCCTCCATTTCATCTTCCCCGGTGCGAAGTCAACCATCCACTCCTCCATTACACATTGTTGTTCAACGGGGATTAGCAACTTCAACATCCCAACCTATTCAATCTTCAATATCAACTCCTCCCCAAACATTTGGACTTTCATTAGCAATATCATTTGCTATTAGTTCTACGATGGCTCAGAATCCATGGAATAGTCCTGGTGTGGTCACTATGCCTACACCATTACACCCGTTGCCAGATTCTCCTGAAAGATGGTTGCCGAAATTTAATCTAGATGCCGGAACACTAGCTGGAGAACATATTAACAATTTCATGTTATGAGTTAATTTAAAAGGAGTGACAGAGGAAGATGTTGTCGTTAGGCTTTTCCCTTATACTTTACAAGGATCAGTTGGGTCTTGGTATTTTTCCCTGCCCTTTGGATCCATTACCAGCTAGAACATTTTTCAAGAATAGTTTCTCACTAAGTATGGCGATGATAGATCTTTAGCAACATTAATCAACGATCTTTTGAATCTTAGGATAGAATCTAAAGAACCTATCAAGGAATTCAACTCGTGATTCAATAAACTCTTGAATAAGATTCCAACCAACTTTAAACCAAGTGAGCAAATCAGAAGTGAATGGTATATAAGAGCCCTACCTTCAAATATAACCATTTTTGTAGATAGAGTTGCAAAACCAACTTTAGCTGAAAACATGAAAGAGGCGCTTTCTGTAGAGAAATGCATTATTGCTTTAGAAAAGAAAGTTGCTCTTGAAGATAAAAAATCCAAAAAAGTTTCTTTTAAAGATGATTCAAAGAAGAAAACCCCTAGCGATCCATATGATATGGAGGATCTACAAAAGGTCCTCAAGAATATGTCAAATGAAATGGTCGAAATCAAAAAACAAGTAGCTAAAACTTCAACAAAGAGGCCATTTAGAAATTTTAAGAAACCTGAATCAAAACCACCAAATGCTATATCTAACATATACTCGGATCCTAAAGAGGAAGAAGAAGATGAAACAGTCTTGCCATCCGAGGAAACCGAAGAAGAGGAGATTGTCGAATGCCATGGGATGTGGGACTTCATTTTACCTAACTCCGATACAAAAAATGAACAAGAAGATTTCCCTGTGACTACCAGGAGTAAAGGTACTCCTGAACCTGTTCAGACAATTTGAAAGAAAAGGAGTGCAGGTACCACTACTATAAAAGAAAAGGTTCCCACAAAGAAATCTGTGACAATAACATCCCAAAATCAACCATCATCCTCAAACATAACCTCAACATCTAAGACGTTGGTAGTATCGGATTCAATGGATTACAATATTATCGATGATATGAAGAAGACAAAGGAAAACATTACTATGTTTGAACATAGCAAACTCAAACATCAGTAGAAATTACTTCTTAAGGAACTAAATGCAGTACCTTCTTCACCTCTTCCTAATGTTGTGTTCTCCAAAGTTGTAAATGATTCAGGTCAACCACCTCTGGGTAGAGTAGAAGCTATTGATGCAGTTTTAATTGGAGACAGATCAAATTCTCATACTCCCCCTTTTCTCTTGACCTATGAGATCTATAATAGAAATCTACACAACTATTTGATTGACTCAAGGGAATCGTCTAACATAATGTCAGCTTCAGTTTGTTCCAAATTGAACATTGAACCCCAAAAGTCTGCAATTCATATTGTACAGTTGGATAGAACTAAGGTCCAGGTTTTAGGGGAAGTCAACTCCGTAACTATCAAGTTATCAGCTGATCCACGAGTGGTTTAGAGAATTGATATTTTAATTGTTGATATACCTGAATTTTATGGTTTAATTTTGAGTAGACACTGGTCTGAGAAACTTCATGGTTATATTTCTACCAATTGGTCCCATATGTGGCTACCTTATAAAGGAAAGCCAAATTAGGTCAAAATCATTCGGGAAAAACATATGACCCATACTGTCACTGAATTTGAACAGGAAAATAAACCAATAGCATTCAATAACAATATTTTGGGGAATTACTCATCTGAATCATTCTTTGGCAATTTCACTGCCCAACCATCTCCTTTCTCAGTTAATAATTTCACATCCCAAATCGAAATTTTTTCACAAACCGATAGATCAAGATGTGTCAATATTTTCAAGGAAAGTGTAAATAAAATTGTTGATAATTCTTTATTTTGGTCACTATACTTTGATGGGTCTAAATCTAGTGAAGGTGCAGGAGCAAGGTGTATTTTAGTTAGCCCTGAAGGAGAAAAAACTATGTTAACATGTAGATTGGAATTTGAATGCACAAATAATACGGCTGAATATGAAGCCTTAGTTCAAGGACTCTACAAAGCTATTGGTCTTAAATTTCAATATTTGAAAGTGTTTGGTGATTCAGAAATTGTTATTAAACAAGTTAGAAATACAATTCACTGTATTTCTAGTCATCTCAAACACTACCAGTCTTTGGTGCAGGAACTCATATCTCAATTTTTAGCATTCAATATTTCTCCTATCCTTAGGTCCCAGAATGCAGCAGCAAACCTGCTAGCTAATGTTGCTTCCAAACTCCTACCTTCCGAAGATTACAGCCTAGACAAATTTTCAGTAGAGTTAATTTTTAGACCATCAATTCCTGACAATGTCACCAATTGGCGAGTGTTCAATCATGATGAAGACATTTTAAATTTCTTGACTTCCGAAAAGTCCTATGATGATCAAATCATTGATGAAAGTGATCATGACCTTCAAATGAAGGAAAAGCAAGAAGAAAACTCAATACCAAAACCAATGGTTAAGCTAGAAGATCTTTATGATATTAAAGACATGTTTAAACAGGTGACCAATTCAAAGCTCCAGAGTTCCACTTTAAGATTTGAATTGATAAACCTAGGTACTGAGGAAAACCCTCAAAACATCAATTTGGGATTAGGACTTTCTTTAGAAGAAAGAACAACATTCATGAGGTTATTATGAAAAAATAAATATGTCTTCGCTTGGAAATATGATGATTTGAAAACATACGATGCATCGATCATTCAGCATACTATTCCAATGCTTTATGAACAAAAACTAGTGCAACAAAAGTTAAGGAAAATTCATCCTAACTTAGAGAGTCAAATAAAAACCGAACTAAACAAACTCTTGACGGATAAGATCATTTTTACTGTCATACATTCAAACTGGGTGTCCAATATGGTGCCAGTTAGAAAGAAAAATGGCGACATCAGGATTTCCATAGATTTTAGAAATCTTAATAAAGCAAGCCAAAAGGATAACTTCCCTTTACCTACGATGGAGCAGACACTCCATTCAGTAGCTGGTTCTTAGTTAATGTCCTTTTTAGATGGTTTTTCAGGATATAACCAGATTTTGGACCATCCTGATGACATGCTTAAAATTACCATCATAACTAAGTGGGGAGCTTATGCTTACCAAAAAATGCCTTTTGGACTTATTAATGCAGGAGCTACATTCCAAATAGTAATGGATATAGCATTCAAAGGATTGATCAATAAAACAGTAGTTGTCTATTTAGATGATATTACTGTATTTTCCAAGAAAATGTCTAATCATATACATGATTTAAAACAAATCTTTGAACGCTGCAGAAGGTATGGTATATCGCTCAATCCAAAAAAGTCCTTTTTTGCTCTTAATCAAGGAAAAATATCGGGCTTCATTGTTTCAAAAGATGGTATTTATATTGATCCAGATAGAATTAAAGAAATTTATGATATTCCATTCCCTCATAATAAAAAATCCATGTAGTCATTTTTGGGTCAAATGAACTTTGTTAAACGATTCGTTCTAGAAATTTGTCACCATGACTATCTGCAGTTAATATGGCTACATCAACAGTCATATTATCCTCCTTGTGAAGCCTAATACCTCTGCTCTTCATGTCAAGCTTCAAAAAAGAGAGAAAGTCACTAAA
>APFE030122805.1:0-21883 GCA_000404065.3 Pinus taeda | reverse complement strand
AGGGGCAGCTTTAGGACAAATTGAGGAAAAACTTCCATATGCCATCTACTTTGTTAGCAAGAACTTGTCCAAAGCTGAGCTGAATTACACTGTAACCGAGAAAGAATTCCTAGCTGTAGTCCATGCACTAAAAAAGTTCCGTCATTACATTACTGGATACCAAACATTTGTACATACTGACCATGCTGCTATTAGATATTTGATGAATAAACCAGATGTGAATGCTCGTATTATTAGATGGTTACTTTTATTGCAGCAGTTTGATTTAACCATTGTTGATAAACCAGGAAGGGAAAATGTTGTTGCTGACTTTTTATCTAGATTGGATTTGTCTGCAGGTGAAGATGGGACGGTGGATGACCAAATGCCTGATGAGCATCTGTTTGCTATTTCAGTACTATCCCCATGGTTTGCTGATATAGCAAACTATCTTGTTTCAGCTCAGTTCCCTCCGCACCTCTCTTCAAGAGAGAAGAGCAAAATCATCAGAATAAGTGCCTCATTCACTTGGATTGGGGGCAACCTATTCAAGCTTGGCCCCGATTAGATCTTAAGGCGTTGTGTAAGGGAAGAGGAAGTCTTTGACATCCTCCTTACCTGTCATGATGGGCCTTGTGGAGGACATTTTGCAGCAAAGAGAACTGCCTTCAAGATCCTGCAGGCAGGATACTATTGGCCCACACTTCATCATGATGTCAGAAGATATGTTAGCCAGTGTGACCAATGCCAACGAATGGGGAAACCAACCCAAAAGGATGAAATGCCTCTCCAACCTCAAGTGACTCTTGAGCCATTTGAGAAGTGGGGCATGGACTTTGTGGGTCCAACCAATCCCTCTTCGAGGCAGAGATCCTACATCATTGTGTGTACTGACTACTTGACAAAGTGGGCAGAGACTAAAGCCATCAAAGCAGCAACAGAAGAGAAGGTGGTTGAGTTCCTAAGAGAGAACATCTTCTAAAAGTTTGGCTACCCAAGAGAGCTGGTGACCGATCAGGGGAGCCATTTCACATCCCACTTGATTGAAGATCTTCTAGCTCATCACAAGATCAAGCACGGGACTTCCACCCCCTATCACCCTCAAGCAAATGGGCAGGTGGAAGTCACCAATAGAGCACTAGAAGGGATCTTGACCAAAGTGGTGAGCAGCAGTAGAAAATACTGGGCAGATCGCCTAGTTGAAGCCACTTGGGCTTACAACACCACTTGGAAGACCACCACCGGTTTCACACCTTATGAGCTTGTCTATGGGAAGAAAGCTTTGTTGTCCATTGAGTTTGAGTATAACACTTTGAGGATGGCAGCTTAGCTGGACCTAGATCTCAGCCATGCACAGCAAGAGAGGTTATTGCAGCTAAATGGATTGGATGAGCACCGCATGCAGGCCCTCCTGCACTCAGAATTGATTCAGCTTCAGAGGAAGGTGTGGCATGACCGACATCTCCATGACAAACAATTCCATCCGGGAGATTGGGCCTTGTTGTATGACTCCAGATTCAAAGATTTCAAGGGGAAGTTGAGAACCAGATGGCTAGGCCTATATGTCGTGGAACAGTGCCATGACAATGGGTCTGTCCTCATTCGAACCATTGATGAGGAAGCCATTCCCATGCTTGTCAATGGGCACCGATTGAAGATCTATAGAAGACCTCTCTCAAGGCAAGAATTTATCAACACTATGGAGAAATCTGTCTTGGTCATAGAGAAGGGTTCTGCCTCCACTTTGGGCACACCCTAAAAAAAAAGAAGAAAAAAAAAAGAAAAAAAAAAAAGAAAAAAAAGAAGAAAAAATAATAAAGATCCTTGGGTGAAAACCTCTCTGAGGCACCCAAGGCAAGCAGTGGGCATGAAAACCTCTTTGAGGCGCTTCTATTGTCTTTCAAAAAAAAAAAAAGGGAGAAATAAAAGATCCTTGAGCGAAAACCTCTCTGAGGCGCTCAGGGCAGGTGGCAAGGGTGAAAACCTCTTTGAGGCGCCCCTGCTATCCTTCTAAAAAAAGAAAAAAAAGAAAAAAGGAAAGAAAGAGAACAAAAGAAAAACAATAAGCACCATAAAAGTTTGCATGCAGATGTTCTATGGAGAAGAAGAAGCCTCTCCACTCCAAGCCAGGGGCCTTCATCATGCTGTCAAAAGATGTCATCAACACCTCCTCCAAGAACAACAATGTTTTTAAGGTATGTGCAATTTTTATCATGATTTGGATCTTCTACAAGAAGACACAGTCCTCTACAGGAACAGACAGTCTTCCTACAGGAAGACGCAGATCTTCTACAGGAAAGTGCAAAAATTCTATAGGAAGTCCTGTGTTCTACAAGAAACTTCCTGTAAAAGGTTGCGATGGCCGAGATGTGTTTCGAGTGAAGATCTAGCGACTGAGGAGTGGTTTGAATGCATGCATGCCACTGATGGCACCTCTGCACATCGCCATTATCGTCTTACACCCTCCTCATCGCCATGCAAGCCAAGATACCTGCAGCAGCACAACAAATAATCAGTTCTCATGAAGAAACAATCGTCAAAGGGAAATCGGGCACCGAGAGCCATACCATACCCACGCTATGCATCAGAAGCGCCGGGATCATGGAAGAAGAAGAAGCCAAGGCCGCCAGCATGCAGCATGCACACAAGAAGGAAGGACTGTGACAAGACCCCTCGCGGGGATCCTGCAGCAGTCCAACCTGCTCAAGTGAAGACTGTCCACAGCACCGCCACCTGAGAAGAAATGCGGGCGCATAAATGTGAGCCAGCCACTCCATCGCCAGCATCCTGTAGCACACGTCATGAAATAGCAAGCCTACGGGAATGTGCGGCCACACGCAGAGGGCGATCCAACGTTCAAAGGCTGGAAATCAATTGCAGACGCGCGCAGGTAAGTGCTCGAACCCTTCTCTCCATCAAACTGCATGATTAGCTTTGATTTGCTTTGCATGGCGTAAAGGTGAATGATTGAGCGACCGTAAGGCTAGTGACTAGCCACGTCGGTTAGTGAAGGGATGGTTAGCGGATGAGGTGGCAGCCACAACAGGAGAAACAACAGCCCGCACGTAAGGATCAATCCCGTCAACCGTGCAAGCAGAGCTTAACCGAAAAGGCGGCGGCAGATTTGTGGGAATGAATGCAGCGGTAAGGGGAGGTGCAGGCTAATGATGAGTGACATCATCCAACGGTCCGGCGGGGACAGCTCACCCCCGCGCCACGAGCTGCACCGATTCCAAATCTAATCGGCTCGTTTAAATAAATATCTCTGCCACCCTCACCTCACAACTCGAAGAGCTTCTCTGCCTACCTCTGCATGTTCATACGCCAAGCTCTCGGCTAACTGAACTCTAGTAATGCATCTCTCTCGCTGACCAACCATCGTTCTCTTCGAAGCTTGCGCACAGTCTACAGGAGCAATCTCTACAGGAACGCAGATTCTACAGGAAGTTGAAGACTGCACGTAAAAAGGTGGCGGAAAGGAGGTAACCCTGAAACTCCCTCGTAATTGGCTTTTAAAGGTGGCAAGGTCGTTTTTCATAGTCGGGTCATAAAAATCCTTGAGTTGTTATGCCTATACTATCGCTCCTACAGGATAGTGATATAATTCGACTGTAGTGTTTGCGTGCTCTGTCCATAAAACTGCACTCCACTTATATTCACCCCCTGTAGTCCAAACCACCGGTTCATCATGCCTGGTGGGTTCATCAGACGTGAGCCCACCGATGTAACCATATTGAGAGAAAACCAAGCAGTGGTTGACATCTTTGCACAAGCACAGTGGATGCCTTTTTGTGAAAAGTTGTAGGGATATGATGAGGAAGTGGCCGAGGAATTCTTGCGGGGCCTGAAGCCAAAATCTGACGTCCTTGCCACAGTCAAATTCAGAGGACTAAGCCTCAAGGTAACACCGCAGTCTATCAGTCGAATCACGGAGCTTCCCATGGGTCTTCCGTGGAACAAAGATGAACAGAAACAGAATCAGCAAGCGAAGAAGGAATTCTTTCCCCCCAACGAAGAATTCTCTGAGGACAAGAATGGAGTACGCAGGGTCAGTTTGACGCCACCGTGGAACGAGGTCAGCCTGCAAATCATGAGGTATATCACCTGTGAGGGTCGTCACAGCATTGTGTATGCATATCACTTCAGACTGCTCACTGAATTACGATACAGGGTCAATCTTCCTGTAGAGTAGAAATTGGGCCTTCCCTATTTCTTGCTGCAATCGTTGATGGAATGCGCTACCAAGTTGAAGGATGGCATTCCAGAGCAGGTGGCCCACCATGGGCTGATCAAGTTGCTGGTAGAGGATGCACTGCATTCCTACAAGGTCCCCCTCTCGTGGGAATCCTTCCGAAATTTAACCCGTGAAGGGGACGTAAAAACGCTGCTGGAAGAAACAGGGACGTCCAGTGGAGAAGAGCAAGAAGCAGTAGCCAAAGAGAAAAAGAATGCTCGCTCCAGTGCCCCGACTACTGTGAAGAGGGAGCAGCACAAAGAAAAAGGTGCTGAGGAAGAAGCTGACTCTCCCATCCTGTCAGCAAGAGAATTGAGGACGAAAAGAAGAAGGGACAAAGCTGGAGCAGGCCATGCCAGCCCAGTTACGTCTCCAGCACCCGCCAGCAAACAAAGAGAGAAGACCCCGGCAGCAAAACAAACAAAAAGCAAGACAGCTGTCCCTACAGGAAAAGTCAAACAGGCTCCTACAGGAAGCCCACAGATGGCTTCTACAGGAAAACCGAGGACAGCGTCTACAAGAAAGACAAAGTTAAAAGAGAAGAAGGCGAATGTTCTGGCCAAGGAGGCAGCGGCTGTATTAGCTGGCCTCAGTACGCCACCTGTGCAGAAAGGGAAGAGGAAGAGAGATCCTCCTCTCTACTTCAAATGCCGGAAAAGTACGAGGATAAAAACCGGGAAACCATGGGCACCATCCAGCAGCCCAACTGTCATCAAGGACACCCCTGTTTCTCCCAAAGAACGATCCCCTGCTTCTCCCAAAGCACAGTCACCTATTTCTCCCGAAGTTCGATCACCCGAAGCAAAATCACCCGTTTCTCCCAAGGAATGATCACCTACTTCTTCCGATGAGAAATCACCCTCCAAGGTTACAGTCACCTATGAAAAGGGGAGTCCGAGGAAGAATACGTGGCAGGAAAGAATAGACCTGATGGACGAGAAAACACGGCTATGGCAAGCTGAGAAGGTCCTACAGGATACGCTGACTCGGCTACAGGAAACAGAGCAGAGAGAAAAGGAGGGTCCCTCGTCACCAAAGAGGGATGAGCCAGAACCTCTCGGGGAGGAAGAAAAAGAGCATATCCCTGAGCCTACCCCTTCACCTAGTTTGAATTCCTACTACAATTTCTTGGAGGCGGGAAAGATCATCCCGCAAAAATTTACTGTACCATTATTTATTGTATTAGAAGAGGAAAAGGTCCGGTCTCACACATGGATGCAAATCGCCAAGTCTAAGGGCGTAGCTGACATAGGACCTCTACAGGACCAGCTCAAGGAGCTCAAGAGCGAATTTGCAATGGCTAAACATGTGGCCAATTGCCAGCAAACATTCCTACAGGAAGAAAATCAGAGGTTGAGTTTGCAGCTGAAAGAGCTGAAGGCAGGAGCATCGACATCCTCCAAGGTTGTCGTGCAAGAACAGCCAAGAACAAAGGAGGTGCCCTCCAGCCTTCAAGAGACCATAGTGCAGCTACAGGAAGAACAGCAGCAAGCCAAGATTGCAATGCAAGCACTCCAGGAGCAGTTGCAGCAAAAGGAAACACAGTTGGCTTGCATGGCCAGCTGGGCCATCGAAGCAATTCAGTGCAGGGCACTTGCAAGATCCTATGCGGTATTTTTAAAGGATCAATGGCTGCAATACCAAATAAACACCCTGGCACAGAGAGGTATGACAATTCAAAGCCCACTCCAGTTTTCCGAATTATGCAGTACTAGTTCAGCAGAGGACAAAGCCAAATTGGCAGAGTTCTACCTTCACAACTTGGCCTTGCCTAATGAGGTCTCATGGGATCCCAACATTGCCTTGGGTGACATGCAATTGATGGCGTTGGCCTCATGGTTAAACCATGAGGACCAAAGAGCAAATGAAGCAAAAACGGTCATGAACCAGAGGTGAAGGAGCCACTTCTAATTAGGCCAGAAATAGAAGACCCGGTGACCGTCATCTCGACACATAAACAATTGGCTACAGACCCCACAGTTTCTCTCAGGTGGATGGACAAACAGGCTCAAGCTATTGCCCACTTCGAGGATATGGAAAGGCTGTTGGGGGACAGTGCTGCTCATGCTTGTCAACGTAGATGGAATACCCTGGGCCACAGCTTACAAATCCGAGAATACCACACACCTATCCGGATGAGGGAAGCTTTGGCAAGGGTTCCCCTTTACAAGAAGTCAGTGCAAAGCCTCCAAGCCAACTAGATTGGCCTTAAACTCAGCCCACCACTACTGCTGGGTCTGACCGAAGGAAATTCAAAGGAAAATGATGGTCAACAATGGGCAGAGGTGGATAGGACAGCAGGATTTCACACCCGCAGAGAGGATACTACCACTGAGCCTTGGGATGTCAGCGAAGCAGTGAGGGCCCTGAAGGATGAGGACTTGGATTGAGTTGCTCAAGGATGAGCAAATGGTTCAGCTGGGGGGTGATGATGAGCCCCAATTTTGGTACAATTTGGGCTCATTTTGGCCTACTTTACTTGCTCAAACCATTCATCTTTATTTGCTTATGCATGCATTTCTTAGTTTATTCATGTTGTTTGTAGGAGGAAGGTTAGACACTCTATCTACGTGACTAATGCATTGTGATTCCAGGTTTTGGCACTAAAAAGGGGAGCAAGAGACAACGCAAAAGGGATAAGGAGACAATAAGGTGGCAATGCTGATTTTGTGGAGAGATGTCCACAGTATTGGGAAATTCCTCGTGATTCCCACCAAGAACTCCGAGCTCAAATCAATCTCCCCTCCGAGCTCCAGAAGTAGCCAGCTGTCCTACAGGAACAGCAGTCATAAACTGTTCTACCAGAACAGCAGTTCTGACTACCTCACAAATCCGCAGTTAAACTTTAGTTGGACAACCGAGCTCCTAGAATCAAGGCTACTTGGCGGATCATCATTTTTTGTATAAATATGGAGGCCTTAGCCTTAGATAGGTTGTTGAATCTCCCGGTCTATTGTTATAATTTTGAAGCAGTCCAGTTTCGTTATTTTGCTGTAAGCCAATTTGGCATGACTTCGAATTATGAATAAAGAAGACAGTTTGTGATCTATTCCTGAGTTTTATTAGGAGACTATAGCTCTCAGGTTAGGGCCCAACCTGAGAGCCATAGATCCCCTCTGTTGTAGTGTTGTTTCCATTTCATTTCTAGCACTTTGAGTTTCATTTACACATGCAATTCGAATGACAGTTTGATAATTTGATTCTCTTCTGAGTTAGATATATTTTGCTTATGGTACGATTGATTCCACTTGCTTAGTGTAGCAGAGAATATATAACATCCATTGGAGCTCCAGCAAAAACGGTTGTGAAGGCTCACTGCCATCTCTTTTGAAGATTGGGATGCAGCCCATAGCAGACCACCAAAAACACGCATTACCTTGTTTGATACAGTTATGGTTTGGAATTAGATGCTTCCTTGTCATTTACACTCATCACATATCTCTTCATCACAACCCCATACGTATTTCTCCTTGCGTTTTGGGATTACTGTTCAAAGAGATCATTGCACACTTAATGTAGGTTGATGCATTTCTGGTTTGGTAAATAGTTTTGATCATTTGTTTCATTTACACTCTCCTCCTTCTCGTTTCATTTCCATCCTTTCCATTTCGACCCTGCATGCAACCACATTTCCTTGACCTACACTGCATTCTGTCCTTTCTTAAAAAGTCTCCCACTCCTCACGTAGCTTCATTCCTTGACCTTTCACATACATCACTCCAACACACTCCCTACACCCGTTTCCCATCTCATCCTTCCACTCCTGAGCCATCACCAGCCTGATCCCTACCTCACACATCCCTGCCTACCCGTCCATCACCTTTCCCTCACTTCAATCCTTCACGGTAGACCATCCTGTAGCAGTTTAGTGACATCTTGTAGCAGTTTAGAGACATCCTGTAGAAAACCCTGAGTATCCTGTAGGATCCCCTGCAGACATCCTGTAGGAGGTCATTCACACGGTTTTCGAGCTTCTGAACATGGAAAACCGCTATGGATGAATGCCAAGGGTCCAGAGGGACCTCACCTAGCCTCCCCAACCTGTCCCACGCTTTCCTTCCTTCTCCATCCAATCTGCACAACCAAACCCTAATAAGTACAAAATCACAATCATTCCACCTACTTAATGAAAAAGTACAAAAACATGTCTTTTATAATGCCAGTAGCTTAGATCCATGCATTTCCACTTATTAGATGTAGTAGCAGCATTGGTAGAAGTCTTACTCATCTTCATCGCTTTATAGAGATTAGACTAGTTAAATTAGGGTTTCCTAGGTTTACATGCTTTGATTTACTTTTAGTTCATCTTTGTCAAGTAGCTTAGCCTCCTTTGAGCTAGCTCTCGTCCATCATTGATAAAGCTTCTTCTGTGAGCCTATAGAAGTTGGCTTGAGCCCTAGCGGACTTGTGCCAGCTGACCAAGTGACAGCTGCGACAAGAGCTAGTACTTGTGCATATAGCACCGTCGCTTCCAAGTTTGTACGAACAACTGGGTTGATAAAATGAGAGACATGAAGCCTCAGGAGTTGTAGCATTATTGCTACAATACTGGAGCTCACCACAGTCCAAAATTCGGATATTTGCATCTGCTACAGCCCTCAAAGCCCAACCACACTTATGATTGGTGGCAGTAGCTATGGAGACTAAAAGCACCCCCTCGAGCCCACCTATTTATGTGGTGCATTTTAAGCAACAAAACCCCACAAGAGAGGCACTTATGCACAAATCCATCTTCGGGCCGAGCTAGTGTGTTCTTTGCAAACAGGCATCCGAATCAAACGAGCATCTTTTCTTGACCTGCTCATCCGTCACACAATTCTGGAAATCAATAACACAACATCTCTCAATGATAAATGTGTGGCAGGGCCCTACTATTCTACAAGCTTGGAATAACTCTAACACAGCACACTAGAGGAAAAAATCACAATGCCTACCACTTATAATATGTTGGTCCATTTGGCTAGCCCGAAACCACCATATATTTAAGAATCAGACCGTCAGCTGGCCCCTTCTCATTGCAAAGGCAGTGACTGTCTATCATGACATCCCTAATGAAGAGCCATCCCACACCCATATAATATTGGGACCTGGTAATATCGAGAAAACCCAGCCATGGGCCTTTTTTGATGGGGTTGCACAACCTCGAGGCTGTAAGGGGGGTTTCTTCTTATACATCTCGGACCAACATCATTTCAAAGTCAAATTAGGACCGTGGGAAGGAACAAATAACTTCGTTGAGCATATCACTCTCAAACACTTACTGCATTTTACACTCGCACATAATTTCACTTCTCTATAGATCTTTGGAGATTCACAAATTATCGTAAATTGGTTCAATGCAAAAAACCAATGTCATGTTATATCTCTTCAAAACATTCTGAATGATGTACACAATCTCAAAACAGGTTTTAACATGGTCTCTTGTCAACATATACATAGGGAATACAGTGAGGATGTTGACAAGCTTTCCAAGGAGGGCTCGCTACTTCCCCGAGGCATGTGGCTAATCAATGAACAACAGGGCACAAAGATCTATCAATATCATCATAGACCATATATAGATAAGGATTACTACAAGGTGGATTGACCATAAGTTATACTTGTATCTCCTCTTGATGTCGTTTATTTTGAGTAACTGCATAGACATAACAATATGTATATATTTTTATTTCCAATGATAAAAGAGACAAGTGGATTTTTTAATTTTTTTTTTTAATTTTTTTTTTTTACTGGATATGGCAAGGCCATAAATTTTGCTACAACAACTATTGTACAAGATCTATACTGATCTTACAGATACAACATATGCCACAGGCATCTACTACATGTAATTTTTCTCTCATAACGAAAGATTATGATTTTTTCCTTGGAAAAAAGATTTGTTTGTGTATTTGTGAAAAATTAGATTTTAGGGTTTGCTGGACTACGGTTTGGAGTGAAAAATAGGTCTAGCCAGTAGGAGTGCAAAAGAAAATATGGAAAGGAGATAGATGTTAGAATACCATGGTGTATTTAGAATATTATCAATGTAGTATAGAAGAGAGATTGAAGAATAAACTAATGAGCATAAGTAAACATGATTTCATTAGCTTAGGAAGACATAAACATAACTATGAAAACCAAATAAACAGAGCTTGAGAAAAAAAATTATGTATATTTCACTATAAGGCATCCATAGAAAGAAGATATATCATGTAGATAAAGATTTTTTAACCATTCGAAAACAAATAAAATGAAGAACAAACACCATGAACTCACTGGGCTAGAGTTCCTTAAAAATAGTTGCAACTATCTTTATATTAGCTGAAAAGATGATTACATGAAAGCCTCCTCCACAAAAAGTCCAACCCTTCTCCCTGAAAGAGAAATGATACATATAGAATCTCTTAGACCACTTGCACACCTTCAAGAGTCGAATTCCTTGGTGGAGGAACTGACTCCAAGATTCTCTCAACCAACAGGTGAGAGTGAGAAGGTGAGACTCAAACACTTCTTGGAGAGTTTGTTTAGGAGTTTGCTTCCTTTATGAAGCCTAAAAAAAAAGACACCTATCATGTAAATTTATTCATGCTTACATCACCTAGCCTCGAAAAAATTTCCATTACATAAAGAGGTTTGACTTTGACAAAGTCAAATGGGAAACTAGAAATTTTACAGAGTGAAATTTACAAATTAAAACACAAAAAATGCAGAAGCGCAGTGATGACTTTGAGCTTATTTTCAGGTGTCTTCCTGAGGTCAAAATGCAAATCTGAGAGAACGATCAACTAGCCCTTCAAGTATATTTTCTAGAAAATTTTTAATTTTTGAAAATGACCCATGGGAAGGCCTTCAAAAATCCATTCTCCCAAGGTCACTCCAGGAGCACAACGCTTGTCAAAAAAGGGTCCAGAATGCTAGTTTTTTGCCACGTTTTTCCACTTTTCTCAAAATCCGAGCCACCTCTGGAAAATATGAGCAAATGGGTTTTTAGAGGATGGTAAGATCTTTCCAAAAATTTATACTTTTAATGAAATAGATTCTTGAGGAAGAAGCGCAGCGCTCCTGGAACTGCTAAATTTCTAATTTTGGCTTCAAAATTCACAAAAAAAACAAAAATTCTCAGAATTTGCTCAAAATTGGCCAGGAGCTGTAAAATTATGTATGTTAAACATTCATATATGCTTTAGCAGGCATCTCTAAGTTTCCTTCATCCTTTTATTCTTTTTTGGCTTCTTTGAGCTTGTTTTCAAGATGCTTTACCTTGACATTCACAATCATGTTTTGAGCCTGGTAGTGGTGTGCCGTATGCCTAAGCAGCTAATTATCTTTGTTTTCCTTCTCTAGAAGCTTCTCCAAGTGATCATTCACCCTGTTGAGCCAATACTACTTGTCTTGATTGACCTCAAGAGCAATTATGTCCTCTAGGTCTAGGTCTAGGTCTAGGTCTAGGTCTTGAGAAATGGCAACAAAATATTCCAGTTTAATTTGTCCTTGAATTAAACTGTGAATTAAAATAGAATTCTTTTCTCATAGCAATTTAAAAATAATTAATTAAGTTTAATTAGCTTAATTAATTTAGGAAATTCGAATTGGAAGTATTTTAGAAGACATGTATATGTTCTCCCTAACTTATAGGAGTTTAGGATGAGTTATGAATGCGTTGTAATTAGTTAACTCAGTTTATTGAGTTAAGTCCAGTTAAATTAGTTCCAATCAGTTTCAGGAACTAATAGTGAGTAAACAGTCAGTTGGGACACTAGTGACCTAATAACTAAAGATTTCACCATCATAAGCTCATGCATGTTGATTTTGAGAAAGAGCCAATTGAGACTAGAGTGCAGGGGAAATGTACTATTTGTTTTAGATTTTTCTAAGTTGCACTAATAATGCATGCAATCAGGAACCGATCCTTGTGGGATTGTGCTACTTTTATAGGTTTTACTTCCCTTTAAATTCAAGTTATTCTCCATAGGAATTACACATTGGAATAGAGACTTGGAGAGCTTGTGAATTGGATAAGCTTTGGCCTTGAGATTTCTTATGAGTTGGAGATTGAATTTTCCAAGTGTTGGGATTGTTCTAGAGAGAACAAGCATTGTAATTTCATCTTGATTTTCCTAATTAATACAAAATAGATAGTGGGGTTTTGAGTTGTGGCTTTCCCCATATATTGATTCTCTTCCTCTATTGATTATTGTTTGCTCGATGTTTATGGGCTTCCACTATAAAGAGTAGAAGTAAATTCTTGTCTTTTGTTTTAGTAGATTACATGAGCTTGTGAATCTACAAGTTTCTTTACATGGTATCGGAGCAAGATTGTTTTTTGGGTCGAGAATATGCAGAGAAGTTCTGAGAATTTATGTGAAAAATTTTCGAAAAACAAATTGCAGATTTGGATTCCTTGGGAAAATATACCAAAATTCAAAAACATTTGGCCAAATCAGAGTTCAGATGAGTGAGATATCACTAATAAAAAATTAGCTCTCTAGAGGAGATTTTGAAGTTTTGAGTTTTTGGGTTACAGGTGAAAGTCAAATTTGCATACATACTCCAGGATCGGTAGATGGCATTCCATGGGTTAGGCTTGACTATGCCTTGGAAGGTAGCTCAAATTTTATAGCCTAGAGAGATAGGATGGAGGTTATGCTAGAAGATAATGGCTTGAAGGAATTCATTGATCAAGAAGTCCCCAAGCCAGCAGCTACAGATGCACAAAAATTGGCCGAATGGAAGAAGTGTGTGGTGAAGGAAAGGCAGATAATCCTTGAGGGAGTTTGAAGATGACATTGTCTCAAGTCTCCATGGTAAGGAAACTTTGCATGCTATGTGGAAAAGTTTAACAGACTTGTATCAGAATAACAGTGATCAAAGGAAGTTGGCAATGAAGGACAAACTTTGTAAAATCAAGATGGAGAAGGTGAGACGATTCCAAAGTACTTGACCAAGTTCACTCAATGTCGAGATGAACTTGGAAGTGTTGGAGTCATAGTTGCTGAGGAGGGTATAGTGAGCCTTGCTCTTCTTGGACTCCCAAAGAGTTGGCATAGTTATCAGGACTCTGTCAATGGTCGAGAGAAGCTGCCAGATTGGGAACGACTATGGTCGGATTTGATGCAGGATGAGATCAGGAGGAACAGTAGGGATGGCTCTTCATTAAAGATTGATGATGAAGATAATTGTGCCTTAGAAATTAAGGAAAGGAAGGGGAAAGGTAAAATTTATCATTCCAACTCAGATTCTTATCATGGAGGTAAGAAGAAGGACACGACAAAAGTTTAATGATTTCATTGTCACAAGATGGGTCACTTTGCTACAAATTGTCCATTGGAGAAGTCCAAGGATAAGTCCTCATGAGGAATAGTGGGTGAGGCTTTGTCCTCCCAATTCGATTCGGAATTTTCCCTCATTGCATGCATGGTGTCTTCAATGATGGGAAGTGTCTAGTACTTAGACAGTGGAGATTCCTTCCACATGACTGGCGATAAAGAGTTATTCAGTGAACTGGAGGAGAAAGATCTCAAGATGCATATCAATATGGGTGATGATAGTAAGTATAGTGTTACTGGTGTGGGCACTATTGCTTTTCAGAGGGAGCATGCGGCTCAACTCACCTTAAAGAATGTTATGCATGTACTCAGACTGACAAAGAACTTGGTATCCATTGCAATGCTTGAGGATAGAGGCTATGATGTGATCTTTTTGAAAGGAAAGGCGTTCCTTCAACACATAGCCATAGGTCAAGTAAAGAAGATAGGGATTCGAGTCCAGAATCTCTATAAGATAGAGGTAGAGGATTGTGATGCTATGGGTTCAAAAGTAGAAAATATGTTGAGCCAAGACATCGACGAGCTGTGGCACAGGCTATTGGGCCACTTGCATCATGGGGCTTTGAAGAAATTGCAACAAATATCTATCAGTCTTCCCAAAGGTATGCTTGAGCAAGTTGATACATCAAAGGGTTGTACTTTGGGAAAATACACCAAGCCTTCCTTTGGAGATAGAGACAGTCGAGTAGAGTCTATTCTGGAGAGAGTCCATTCAGATGTG
Source organism: Pinus taeda (assembly GCA_000404065.3). Lineage (NCBI taxonomy): Eukaryota > Viridiplantae > Streptophyta > Pinopsida > Pinales > Pinaceae > Pinus > Pinus taeda. The sequence continues at coordinate 7,641 of APFE030122805.1, read as the reverse complement.
TGTGGACTATTCTCAATAGTATCCACCACCAAACACAAGTATTAAGTTATATTTGTAGATTAATATTCTCATAAATGTTGGATATTTTTCATGCAGGGAAAGGATAAGACATTCACAAAATTTTGTGAATTCAAATCATTGGTCAAGAAAGATTCAGGCAAGAAGGTTAAAGCTCTATGGAGTGATAACAGTGGAGAATATGTCTCCAATGAGTTTAAGAACTTCTATGCATCAGAATGGATTAAATGAGAGTTGATGGCACCTCATAACCCTCAACAAAATGGGGTTGCCGAGAGGAAAAAAAGGAGCATAGTAGGCGCAGCAAGGGCGATGTTGCATTATCAGGGCCTATCACTACACTTGTGGGCTAAGTCATGCAACACAATGATTTATGTTTAGAACCATAGCCCACATCGGATACTTGAGAGTAAAACACTAGAGGAATATTATTTTAGTAAGAGGCCAGATGTTGGTCACTTCAGGATTTTTGGGTCATCTGTTTATTTCCATGTGACCAAAGATGCATGGAAGAAGGTTTAGCCAACAACAGAGTTGGGGATCTTTGTGGGGTACACTGATACTCCCAAAAACTATCGGGTGTACATGCAAACTAGTCGGATGACAGTGATTCGCATGGATGTCAAGTTTGATGAGGAGAAGGCCATGCGAGTATCCCTTGAGAGGGAGCTTGAGCTACATGTGGAGGAGGAACTTTTAGTTCTTAAGGTTGAGGAGCCTCAAATTGATGTGGAGTGGCCACATGCAGAGGTTCCAAGAGTGGAGATATCCACTCAGGAAAAATCTTCTAGAGAGGGAAGAAAGTGCACTAGAGAGGCTGACAGATTGTTTGATGATGCATGAGAGAATGTGGGAGAAATCTATTCTCAATGCAGTCAGAGGCGGTCACCAGAGAGGTACACTAGATACATGGCACTTATGGGTGCATGTGTTGTGACAGAGCCATCTTCCTTTTAGGAAGCAGTGTAGCAGCCAGTTTGGGTTGATGCGATGGTGGAGGAGTATGACTCAATAGTTCGAAATAGTGTTTGGGATGTGGTCCCGAGACCGGAGGACAAGTTAGTTGTGAACTCTTATTGTCTTTACAAGGTAAAGCAAGCTGAAAATGGTAGTGTGGAGAAGCATAAGGCTAGATTTGTGGCCCGTGGCTTTTCATGGGTAGAGTGAATTGACTATGATGAGACCTTTGCTCCTGTTGCAAGGTACTTATCAATCAAATTTATTTTTGCACTATCTACACAAATGGGTTGGAGTATCCATCATATGGATGTCAAGGTTACCTTCCTCAATGGCATGATTGAGGAAGAGGTGTACATAGAGAAACCTGAAGGTTTTGAAACCTTGGACCGTGAGTCACATGTGTGGCGACCCAAGAGAGCGTTGTATGGGTTGAAGGAAGCACCTTGTGCTTGGTACACCATGATAGATAACTACTTCGCTGGGTTGGACTTCTCGAAGAGTGAAGCAAATGTGAACTTATATCACATAGTGGTGGAAGGTAAGTTGTTGACCATTGTACTTTATGTAGATGATCTCATACTAACAGGTGATGAGAAGCTCATCAAATCTTGCAAGGAAGACCTTGCAAGAGAGTTTGATATGAAGGACATGGGGCTCATGCATTACTCCTTGTATGGAGGTATGGCAGGGAGATGGTGAGTTGTTTGTTTCTCAAGGCAATTATACCAATGAGATACTTAGGAGGGTTTACATGGAGAGTAGTAAACCCATGGAGACTCCTCTAGTTGGTAACTAGAGGAAGGAGGATGCTACTTCAGAAGAAGTAGTGGAAGCTATTGTTTACAGGAAGCTTGTGGGTTCACTCATGTATTTGGTGAACACACGATTAGATATGTGTTATGTAGTTAACCAAATTAGTCAAGCAATGGTTAGGCCTACTAAGCTGTATTGGAAGGTGACAAAGCATGTATTGAGATACCGCAGAGGCACTAATCAGTTTGGGTTTTGGTACAAAGGGACAAAGGGAGTGAAGCTTCAAGGCTTCACCGATGCAGATTGGGTAGGCAGTCAATCTAACAGGAAGAGAACATTAAGAGGGATCTTTAGTATTGGGTGAGATGCAGTTTCTTCGTACAATAGGAAAGAGAGATCAGTTGCACTCAATTTGGAAGAGGCAGAGTACATGGCTCCAAGTCAAGAAGTATGTGAGGTTATTTGGATGAGGAAGATCCTGGTTGGTTTGTTTGGTCAGCAGATGGATCCGAAAGTGATTTATTGTGATAATAAGAGTTGTATCAAACTCTCTGAAAATCCAGGTTTTCATGATCAGTCCAAGCATATAGATATCTGGTATCATCATCTCAGAGATTATGTATTGAGACATATCATGTTGTTAGATTACATTCCCATGGAGGAGCAAGATGCTGACATCTTGACAAAGGCATTGCCAAGATGTACATTCGAGTTTCACGGAGACAGGATCAGGGTAGTGGATAATCCCTTTCTTGTTGAGAGGGAGTGTTGAGAAATGGCAACAACAAATTCTAGTTTAATTTGTCCTTGAATTAAACTGTGAATTAAAATAGAATTCTTTTCTCATAACAATTTGAAAATAATTAATTAAGTTTAATTAACTTAATTAATTTAGGAAACTCAAATTGGAAGTCTTTAGAAGACATGTATATGTTCTCCATAACTTATAGGATTTCAGGATGAGTTATGAATGAGTTGTAATTAGTTAACCCGGTTTATTGAGTTAAGTCCAGTTAAATTAGTTCCAATCAATTTCAGGAACTAATAGTGAGTAAACAGTTAGTTGGGACACTAGTGACCTAATTAGTGCTACTCTAGTTAGCTGAAGATTGCACCATCAAAAACTCATGCATGTTAATTCTGAGAAAGACCCAGTTGAGACTAGAGTGCAAGGACAATGTACTATTTGTTTTAGATTTTTCTGAGTTGCATTGATAGTGCATGCAATCAGGAACTGATCCTTGAGGGATTGCACTATTTTTAGAGGTTTTATTTCCCTTTAAATGCAAGCTATTCTCCATAGGAATTACACATTGGAATAGAGACTTGGAGAGCTTGTGAATTGGCTAATCTTTAGCCTTGAACTTGCTCATGAGTGGAGATTGAATTTGTTGAGTGTTGGGATTGTTCTAGAGGGAACAAGCATTGTAATTTCATCTTAATTTTCCTGATTAATACAAAACATATAGTGGGGTTTTGAGTTGTAGCTTTCCCTAGATATTTATTGTGTTATGTGCCTTTGATTCTCTTCCTTTATTTATTATTGTTTGCTCGATGTTTATGGGCTTCCACTATAAAGAGTAGAAGTAGATTCTTGTCTCTTATCTTAGTAGATTACATGAGCTTGTGAATCTACAGGTTTTTCTACATGTAATATCCTGCATGTCCAAGGAAAATTCGAACTCCCTTTTGACTGGTTGGTGGGGGCAGCTTTACATTAACTTCAATATTTTTTGGATCAACTTTAATTCCTGCAGCAGAAACATGATGACCCAAAACAATACCTTCAGCCATAATCATAAAACATTTTTATTTACTTAATGAAATATTAGTTTCTCTACATCTTTGCAAAACTTTCTCAAGATTATATAAATCCTCTTCAAAATAATCACCCATTACTGTAAAATCATCCATATAGACCTCTAAGAAATCATGCAAAAGGCTAGAGAAAATAGCAAGGACTGCCCACTGGAATGTGGTTGGTGCATTGCATAGACCAAATGGTAATACCCTATAAACATAAATACCTTAGGGACATGTGAATGTTTTCTTCTCCTGGTCCTCTACAAATATCCTAATCTGGTTGTATCCGCTGAACCCATCTAGGAAGGATAAATACTTTTTCCCTGCTAAAGTGTCCAACACTTGATCTATAAAAGGCAAGGGAAAGTGATATTTTAAGGTAGATTTGTTCATTTCCCTATAATATACACACACTCACCATTTAACATTCTTTTTGGGGACAATAACTAGTAGAGATACCCACTGACTATCTGAGATAGGATAAATGAACCCTACATTTAACAATTTATGTGATTCATCTTTCACAATTTCCCTTAAAGCAGGGTTCATCCTCCTTTGTTGTTGTCTCACAGGCCTAAAATTTTATTCTATATAGATATGATGAATGCATGTGTCTGGGTGAATGCCTCTCATATATGTATATTCCCAAGCAAATGTGTCTAAAAAGTTTTTCAATACTTGAATTAATTGTTTTTCTTGTTCAGGGGTTAAGGTAGAATTAATGTTTAAAGATTTTTTCAGGAAAAATTTCAACTACCTTACTCCCCCATTCAGTCAAGGAATATGAAGGAAATGCAGATGAGAGGGTTGAATGTAGTTCGATTATTGTACTATGTTCCTAAAAATCCTGCAGATCAGTAATGATATCCAAATTATGACTAGACTGCCCTTCTAATTACTATGGAAAATCAGGATTAGCAGTACAACAATTTATCAAAATTTCTTCTGAATTTTCTTTAAGGCTCATGGCTTGGGCTATTGTCAAAACTAGTCAGGTACATTCTGAATCATGCTCCTCTTCTTCAACCCAATGCGTATTTTCTGATCTCAAGAGGGGTTGAGCAGGGGTATACAAATTAATGTGCTTTGTTTCATCTCCGTGAGTGATGGTCATATTTCCAGACCTACACCCTATGTAGGCATCTGCTGTGGCTAACCATGGCCTCCCCAAGATCAAAGGATGCTCTCTGAAGTTGGTTTTGGGTTGAAGAAAATAAAACTCTGCAAAGTACTCCCAAGAATCTAATGAGATGACAATGTCTTCTAATACCCCCTCTCGCTTTACCTTAGACATGTCTACTAGTTCTAACATGGTGGGAGTAGGTAATAAGTCAAAGGATCCTATATGAGATAAAGTCTCCATAGTCATCACATTAATGGTTTCACCTAAATCAATTAAAGTGTTCTTTATGGGATATCCATTGATAAAGGTGGTAACCACATGGATTCCAGGGTTTGCATATTTTTCAATAACAAATACAGTAGAAATTAAACTTGAAAGCTTTCCACCTACTTGAATTGTAGAGAGTTCTCTCTTTTTTCTTCTTGTTTTCTTGGTACATAGCTCCATCATTGTTTTGACATAAATTGGGATATCCTTAATTGCTTGTAGTAACGGGATCTTAATGCACAGATTTCTTAGTTCGGACACAAGATCAAACTCAAGCTGTTTTAATTTCATTTCCAACCTATTTGGAAAAGGAGTGTATGCTCTTAACCTGCAAATGATACCGAAATACAGAATATGCAAAGAAAAAGATACCCAGAACACAGAATAGCAATGATTTTATTATTCATAGAGTAATGTTCACTTGCCTCTTCGAGGGGGCAACCTCCAATAGAGCAGAGCTCGATTACAAAATAAGACGCGATGCTCCTTGCAGGGAGTCTCTATCCTTTATATATGACTCATACATGCAATACCACGGGCCAATACCGTGGTATTAATAATACCATCTATCTAATACTACGGCCCATTTGCAACTAACTATGGCTCCGTTATTAATTGCGGATTAACCACTTACAATTATTAATATGGGCTTTATTGACTCTTGACTATGACGTGATCCCATTACATAAATAAGGGGGTTAGGGTGGGACCCTTAACATGCCCTCCCCCTTAAGATTAGCCTTGTCCTCAAGGCTGAAGCTGCGGAAACTACTGAAGAATAGTGGCTGGTTCCCAAGTTGCATCTTCCGGGGAGGTGTCTTTCCATTTGACGAGGACTTTCTTAATCATGCGGCCGCGCAGTTGCTTGACTCGTGTGTCTAGGACCTGTTCTGGTTGAAGCCAAATGGACCCTTCTTCGTCCAATTCTGGTAGACTGGTCTGAATTCTGCAATTGCTCCCAATCACTTTCTTGAGGCATGAGACATGAAAAGCTGGATGGATTTTTGCAGTAGGTGGCAAGGCCAACTTGTAGGCCACTTCTCCAATGCGCTGAAGTACTTGATATGGTCCGTAGAATTTGGGAGAGAGTTTCTGACACCCCTTGTCTTTGAGTGATGTTTTCTTATATGGTTGGACCCATAAAAAAACCTGATCCCCTTCTTGAAATTGGCGCTCTAAGCGATGTTGGTCTACCTGTTGCTTCATGGCGGTTCTGAGCTTGATGAAGATTCTCCTAAGATGGGCAAGCATGGTGCGGCGGTTGTTATAGAGTTGAATCCACTGCTTGTACTTTTTGAGCATCCCTTGAGATACGAAGTAGGTGAAGGCGGGAGTTGACCATATACTGCTTCATAGGGAGTCATTTTGGTGGTGGCATGATAGTTGGTGTTATACCACCATTCAGCTAGAGGTAGCCACTGTACCCAAAGGTGATGCTTTTCTGAAGTGAAACACCTAAGGTAGGTTTCTAGACATTTGTTGACAGCTTCGGTTTGACCATCTATTTGTGGATGGTAGGAAGTACTGAGTTTTAGTTGAGTGTCTTGTATTCTGAAGAGTTCCTGCCAAAAATTGCTGGTGAAGATCGGGTCGCGGTCGGACACAATAGAAGTGGGCATGCCATGCAATTTGAAGATCTGATCCATGAAAGATTGAGCAACCAAAGTTGGTGTAAACGGGTGGGGTAGAGCGCAGAAATGAGCATAATTCGACAATCGGTCCACAACCACCATGATGACTGACTTGTTCCCTGACTTTGGAAGACTTGTGATGAAATCCATAGAAACCTCCGTCCAAATTGATGCCAGAATGGGCAATGGTTGTAATGTGCCTGGTGTGTTGACAGTTTCCCCTTTGTGGCGTTGATAGACATCACATTCTGCTACGAAGGTAAGGATGTCCTTTCTCATGCTTGTCCAAAAAAATGATCTTCTGGTGCGAGCATACATCTTCTGAAAGCCCAAATGTCCTGCAATGGGAGATGAGTGCAATTCTGCCAAAATGCGACTTTTGAGGGTGGATGTTGGTGATATTACGACTCTGTCCTTGTAGCGAAGAATATCATCCTGCCACGAGTAGCCCTTGGTGGAATTTGGATCTGCCTGCAATTGAGAAATGAGTTGGGAGAGCCCGAGGTGTGAAAACCATTCCCTGTGAGCTTCTTCAATCCATTCTGGAATGGGGAGGGAAATTGCTAGCAGGGTACTTTCCTCCTCAAATTGGCGAGATAATGCATCTGCTACACTATTGTCTTTCCCTCTCTTGTAAATGATCTCATAATCATATCCCAGCATTTTGGCTAGCCATTTATTTTGTTGTGCGGAGGATAGGCGTTGCTCCAAAAAATATTTAAGACTGTGATGATCTGTGCGGATTTGGAAACGTCGCCCCAATAAGTAAGGTTGCCAGGTGTCGACTGCATGTAAGATGGCCATCATTTCCTTCTCGTAGGTAGATTGGCCCAGATTCCTCCCACTGAGTTGTTGGCTTGTGAAGGCCAACGGTCGCCCTTCCTGCATTAAGACCGCCCCAATACCTATACCCGAAGCATCACATTCAATGACAAAAGATTTTGTGAAGTCAGGTAGTGCTAAAACTGGAGTGGAACACATGGCATTTTTTAGAGCTGTAAAGGCATGTTGTGCTTCCTCATTCCAGAAGAATGAATTTTTCTTTAGGAGTTGGGTGAGGGGCTTCGCTATGCGACCATAGTTGCG
>APFE030122799.1:0-16627 GCA_000404065.3 Pinus taeda | reverse complement strand
GGAAAAACCCCCTACAACTCTTGGGGAAAACCAGTTTGAGAGCTCTTCTTTATTTCTGAAAAATGTCTTTTTACAACAAGAAAATTTCAGCAAAAATTACAGCAAAATAATTTTTTTTTCAGTAAGCAAACTTATCCGTTTTCAGCCCAACAAACCACCTGGAAACTTCTCAGTTTTCAGCAAAAAATCAGCTTTTTCTACTTGTTCTTGCTGCTGTTCTGATTTTGCTGAAGAGCTGCCTGGTATGTGTGCCAAACTGCTGCCTCTTTCTCCTTCTTGTCTAGAAATCTCCCTTGCTCTCTTGCTCTCCTTCTCCCAATCTGCTCATGAAAGAATGAATGATCTTTTCCTCATTTTCCTCCTTTAATATAACTCCAAGTGACTTTTGGGTGATTTCTAAATCCAATGGCTGAAATAGATTTAGATCAATGGCTGAGATTAAATGCACATTTAAGTCTCACTTTCTATTTTTTAATTCACCCACTTTAATAAAGACCACTTAGTCATTTATTTCCAAAGTCACTTTTCCTTTCTAATTTTTCATTGACTTTATAAAAGTCACTTTAAAATTAGACTTAGTAACTTTATCACTTAAAGTCACTTTCAAATTAGATTTTAACTTTATAAAAATTATAAAGTCACTTTAGGAGAAAAATTAAAATCTTTTGGACACTTTTCCCTAGGCCAAAGATCAAAGCCTAAGGGAACCACCTGTCCTCCGGTACCAAATTTCAACACAAAACATTTCCCTAGTGTGGGGGACACATTTTTTCAAAAGGGGGATGCCTGCCCCGCCCCCCCTCCAGACTTTTTGTCTATCAACCCATGATGTAATGGTCTAGGGTAATTTTTCCCTAGAATTTCTTAGGGCACTAGGGCTTCAACGTTATTCTTCTTCTTGCACAATAGCTGAGTTCAATAGAATTAATAGGTATTCAATAATAGTTCAATAAACCCAACAGTGAATATGTCATTCAACAAATCCACCAAACAGTATAATCCAAGTTCCACAATATAGTTTCAATAGAACAGAGTAAATTCAACAATACAGAAGTATCGTAACCAGAAACATCAAACTATCCAAGTACAGTTTCATAACAGCAAAAACCCTATGTGAGCCTTTGTCTGGACAAAATCCCTAAAGTGTCACCAAACCGTACTTATTTCCTGCCTCTGTATTGTCATTAGAAATCTCAGACCTCTTCCACAAATCTCAGACTGTTGTAACCGTAACCCTCTCTGCTGTGTACAGGTACCGATTCCTTTTCAGAACTTCAAATCTATCCAAAACAGGAAATAATTTGTTCTCGAAAAGTCGCTGGTCCGCTCAGAATCTTTGCCTCAGGTAAGTTTTGGTGCCTCAGACCTCTGTTTGAAAAGACCTCAGTTGCCTCAGGAACACATCACTTCTATCACAGGAGTCTTGGGTAACACAAACCCCACTGTGGCCCTGATGTTGTTTTAGAATGGAGGTCTCGGTCTACCTGTGCAGGCTTACTCCTGCTTTGGCACCCTAAAAAAATACACAAAATGATTTACTGTTAGTTCACCAAACTTGCCACTCAAATTGAATGTTTCAATATAACTTCGACCTGCTACAGACTGCCCTTACAAGGTTTTTCAAGCCTCAGGACCTTCTTTCTGTTCAGGCCTCAACTTCCAGGAGTAACGCGTACTGTTTAGGTGCTTTCCACAGAACTTAGATGCTGTTCAAAGGTTAATCACAGAGAGATCCACCCAGATTTAACTTGCTTTGCCACCACACTATACTGCTTCTCAGATAGAAGATGCCTTGTGCTAGAACAAATAGAGAAAATGAAAAAAAGAACTAACTAGGGTGGAATTTTTCACCACTGAAATTAGTATAGGAGAAGGGGTCTTGACTCTTAAAAGTTAAAACCCTCAGAGCTAAGCTCAAGAAAACAAAGGAATTCCTCTACAAATTCATGATGATCATTTGATCTCAACTTCTCTCTATTTATAGATTTCTCCACAGGCTTCAAGATGTGAAGGGTTGTGGGTGCAACCCCTAATTTTGGGTCCTTTTGCTCCAGCCGATCCAACTTTTGCCCCAATTTGGGAAAAATTGGGTTTTTTTACCCCTTTATCAAGGCTATAGCCTATTGGGTCGAATAGGCTATTTTGTCCCTCATTATCCCTTCAATTTGAAGAGGAAATTATAGTCCCTTCTACCCAAAATTGCTTGCACTCAAGCAATTGCAGATTTGGGTTCTGTAAAATTGATTTTCCTTCCCACGTGGCGTCCTCCTCTAGTAGACACTTCCATCTAATAAGATATTCTGGGATTGCTCACCCTTGTAACTTCTTCTCTCGTACGATCATGCTTGTTTCTGGAATCAATTCTAGTCATCCCTCCTTGTCTAATGGTGGCAATTCGGTAGAGGTGGTGACCTGCTGTTCCACAGCCTTTCTGAGACATGACACATGGAAGACATTATGGATTCTACTTTTGCTCGGTAATTCTAATCCATGTGGCACTTCTCCAATGCTTCAGAGAACTCTTTAGGGCCCATAAAATCTTGGTTTCAGCTTTTATGCACCGGTTTTCTTGAGTATAGATTGTCTATAGGGCTGCAATCTCAAGAAAAGGAGGTCTCCTACCTCAAAACTGCATTCTGTTTGATGCTGATCTGTGTACATCTTTTGCCGGTGTTGAGCAGCCTGCATGTTTTCATTGAGTACCCTGAGAATGTAGAATGTCCTGACTCTCCTGTATTTAGTCTATAACAATGGGTGCCTTGTTGTCTCCAAAATTCGTGTCAATAAAGGATGGTGCATCATACCCATATATTGCTCTGAAAGTTGTCATCCCAATGGATAAATGGTAAGTGGTATTGTAGCAATGCTCCCCAAGGTACAACAAATTGATCCATGCTTTTTGCTGACCCGTCACATAATTATGTAAGTACTCTTCAATCCACTTATTCACAATTTCTGTGTGACCCTCTGTTTGTGGGTGATAACTAGTGCTAGGGGTTAATTATGTTCCCACTAGCCTAAAGAGTTCTTTCCAGAATGCATCCATAAACCTGTTGTCCCTATCACTGACTATATTTGTAGGGAGTCCATGGAGCCTGAAGACTTCTTGGAAGAGCAATTCTGCTACTTGTTTGGCTGAATAATTCGTTGAGATCGCAAAGAAGTGTGCGAACTTTGTCAACCTGTCCACCACGGTATAGTTACAGTCACAGACTTTGCCTTGCACTTTGGATAGTCTTTTGATGAAGTCCATTGAGATGCTCTCCCATTTTTGTTCTGGAATTGGTAGAGGTTGGAGAAGACTTGCAACATGTGTGTGCTTGACCTTATTTCGTTGGCTTGTCATGCATTCCTTGACGTATTTCATCACCTCTTCTTTGAGACCTTAACATGAAAACCTTTCTCTAATTTGTCGGTAGGTTTTGAAAAACCCCTGATGTCTAGTTGATGGGATGTCATGCGTAACCTTCAAAATCTTCTCCTTGAGTGTGGATTCAGTGACCAAGTATACCCTGTCTTTATAGTAAATGATATCATCGATTATTTTGTACCAGGCACCTTGAATGAGTCTATTGATCAATGCACAAGCAAACTAGTTTTTGGCATATTTTGTTGAGAGATGAGCCTTCTAGCCTTTTGTAAAATCCATGAGTGAACATGTTGCCGGTTTCGTGGAAAGTGCATCGGCCACAATATTCTTCTTTCCCTTCACACACTTATATCAAAATCATAAGCTTGGACCTTACTTACCCACTTCTACTACTATTCGTTTAGGTCCTTTTGCTCTAGAAATGACGTAGGCTGTGGTGGTCTATCCTGACTACGAATCTATTTCCTACCAAATATGGTTTGAATTTGGCCAAAGCGTGCATGATAGCTAGCATCTCCTTATTGTATATGGAGTAAAGTCTCTCTGCTTCCTGAAGCTGCCAACTTTCGAATGTAATGGGGTGGCCCTTTTGCATTAAGACAACCCCTATTCCTTCTCCCGATGCATCACATTCTAATACAAAGGGTTGACTAAAGACAGGGAGGGCCAAGACTAGACATGAGCTCGTCAATTCTTTGAGCTTGTTGAACGTCTTTTATGATTCTTTTGTCCACCTGAATGCTCCTTTCTTTGTCAAGTCTGTTAATGGTGTGCTTAACTGAGAAAATTCTTTGACAAGTCGTCGACAATAGCTACAAAACCCAAAAAATCTTTGTAACTCAGTCAGATTCTTAGGTGTGGCCCAATCCAATATTGCTTGAATCTTCTCTTGATGAACCTACACTTTTTTTGCGCTAATTATATGTCCCAAATAAAGGATTTCCATCATTCCAAACTTGCATTTTGATGTCTTTGCATAAAGTGACTGTTCCTACAATATGCTCAAAATTTCATCCAGATGCCCCAAGAGATCATCCCATGTCTTGATGTATATGAGAAGGTCGTAAAAAAACACTAGTAAGAACATCCTCAACTACTTGTTGAAAATGTTGTTCATGCAAGATTGGAAAGTGGCGGGAGCATTGGTTAGCCCAAATGCCATGACTAGAAACATGAAGTGCCCATAGTGGCACCAGAATGCTGTTTTTGGCACGTCTTGTTCTCAAAATTAGATTTGATGATACTTGGATCGTATGTCACTCTTTGAAAGATAAATTGTTGCATGTAATTCATCCAGTAACACATCGATCTTGGGGATATGATACCTATTCTTGATGGTCTTCTTGTTGAGGGCTTGGTAATCACTACAGATTCTACATGTGCCATCCTTCTTCTTCACCAATACCACTGATGAGGCGAACAAACTCAAGCTGGGTTTGATGTGGCCCATAACTAATAATTCCTAAATGATCTTTTCTATCTCGTCCTTGAATTTCTTTGGGTGCAGGTATGGTGTGGTGATCACGGGCTTGGCTCCTTCTTCTAGTTCGATAGTATGTTCAGATCCTCTTTTTGGTGGTAATCTCAAGGGAATATCACCAAATGCTTGACCATGCTTGTCTAGTACTTGCTGAATATTTGCTCTGTACTATGGTTGACCACTAGTAGGAGTCTTTGGCTTGTAATCCTGCGTTTTGTTGCATATGCTATATCTCCGTGCCTAAATATAGCCTCCATTCTTGTGGTTGAAACGACCTGTGGGCTACCATTTGTCGTGCCTCTGAAGACTACTTTACTGCCATTAGGGGCTTTAAATTCCATCTCCATTTCATGATAGTCCATAGTGTGCTTTTCAAACATATACAACCATTCAACCCCTAATACCATATTGATATCTGCAAGATCTATTACATAGAAATCACTAGTGAAAATATATTGACCGAGTGCAACGCTCAAACCCGAAATTACCCGTGTGCAATCCAAGCTGTACCTGTTTGCAACTATCACATCAAGGCCTTCAAATTCATCTGTGGGAAGTCCTCGTTTTGCCACTAATGCTGCATTAATGAAGTTGTATGTAGCTCCCCCATCAATTAATGTTGTGATGCGTTGTCCTCTGCTGTCTCCCTTGATCACGAAGGTGTAATATCTAGGGATCCTTGAAAGAGTAGCAATCTTGACCCGCGGTTGGGTCTTCTTCTCCTTGTTGGGCTTTTCCTCTCTTTTAGCTTCCTCCTGTGGTGGTTCTTCCTTTGGACTACTAGGCTTGTCATGGGGATTGAGTTCTTTAGCATTTGAAGTGGGTCACTCTCCTTCCTCGTTGTCATCAGATACCACTTCAATGTAGTGAATCTTCCCCTCGCCTAAGCAACGATGTCATGGTTCCCATGGTTCCTTGCAATTGAAGCTTAACTTCTTTTTCCTTAGTTTGCTTCAGGTTTCCTCATCCAAACTTGTCTTGAAGCTTAACTTCTTTTGCCTTAGTTTGCTTCAGGTTTCCTCATCCAAACTTGTCTTTTCATGGCCAATCATGTTGAAAGGGCTTCTTCTCCTTATCTTTTTGGGGAATGAAGGGCTTGGATGGGGCCTTTGATTTGGCTGTTGCATTTCCCATGTCTCTAGTCTTTTTGATGGCATCATGAAGGGTTGCAGGATAGAATGCCTTGACCTAGCCTTGTAGGGGTTCGACTAATGCCTCCGTGAAAAGCATGACTATTCGTTCTTCAGATTTGTTTGTCACCATGATTGCGATCCATTCATTTTGCAATAAACTCTTCTTGCGATTCAATTTGTTTGAGTTGTGCCAATTCTTTAATTTTATGTCCAGGTTCTTTTGATCAAGTCTATCTATCAATCTTTGCGTAAAGTCTTCATAAGAATTGATGTTTTTATGCCCCAACATAACCAGACCACGATACCACCATTCATGCGCATCTTCGTCAAGATGTAATGTGGCGAATTGGATAGTGTTTGTCTTCGACATAGGGTTGAGCCTGAAGTAGGTGTCCAACTTTTGCACCCACACTCTTGTTGAATATTTAGTTGATCCATCAAGTGAGGAGAGGGAAAGTTTACTTACCTTGTGTGTGAGCTCAGAATTAGGCTGTCCTTTGAGTCTATTTCTGTATCTGAAGTTAATTTATTCATTGAAAGTCATGGCTGCTCGCATGTTTTCTTCTAGTGTTGCATACCCTTGAAAGTATTCGTCCAACAATCTAATTGGTTCAACAACTTCTTGGCTTGCTACAACTTGATTATTTGTGAATTGAGGGAGTAACAGTTGGTTACTCCCGCTGGTTGCCCTGGTGTTAGTGTGTATAGGAGGACCAAGGTTATGATTCTCCCTACCTTCAGTGGTGGTTCTATTGTTGCCAACAACATTTTGGTTTCCTATGACATGAGTCTACAACCAAGTAAGTTGTTGTTGTCCTTGAGCCAATGTTTGCGTCAACTGTTGTCCTTGTTGTTGCCTTTGTATTAATGTGCTAGTCATTTGCTCTTGCCTCTGGAGTATTCTTGTTATAGCATGACGCTAGCATCTTGTGGAGCCACTTGTTCTCCTTGACCTGTTCTATCCCCCATGGTTGAATGATGGGTATTTCGTTTTTTTCATACCGTGACGTTGCTTGTATCTTCAGGGAACATACAAACTCATGTCTTCACAGGCTGGTAGGATGCCTGCTCTGATACCACTGTAATGGTCTATGGTAATTTTGCCCTAGAATTTCTTAGGGCACTAGGGCTTCAATCAATTTCTTTTTCTTGCTCAATAATTGAGTTCAATACAATCAATACATACTTCAATAAAAGTTCAGTAAACCTAACTAGGAAAATATCATTCAACAAATCCGCCAAACAATGTAATCCAAGTTCCATAGTGTAGTTTCAATAGATTAGAGTAAATTCAACAATACAAAAGTACCCTAACCAGAAACATCAAACTATCCAAGTACAATTTCCTAATTGTAGAAACCCTATGCGAATCCTTTGTGAAATTCCTAAAGTGTCACCAAATCGTACTTATTTCTTGCCTTTGTATTGTCTTTAGAAAGCTCGGACCTATTCCACAAATCTTGGATCGTTGCAACCATAACCCTCTCTGCTTTGTACACCTATCAACTCCTTTCCAAAACTTCGGATCTACCCAAAACAGGAAATAATCTGGCCTCTAAAATTCTCTAGTCCACTTAGAATCTTTGCCTCAGGTAAGTTTCAGTGCCTCAAACCTCTGTTAGAAAAGACCTCGGTTGCCTTAGGAACTCGTCACTTCTATCAGAGGAGTCTCAAATAAAACAAACCCTAGTGGGACCCTAATGTTGTTTCAATATGGAGGTCTTAGTCTACCTAAGTGGGCTTACTCTTGCTTTGGCACCCTAAGAAAATACACAAAGTAGTCGGTCGTTCACCAAACTTGCCACCCGAATTGAATGTTTGACTTCAATGTAACTTCAACCTACTACAGACCACCCTTACAAGGTTTTTCAAGCCTCAGGACCTTTGTTATTTTCAGGCCCCAACTTCCAGGAGTAACGCCTAGTCTTTAGGTGCTTTCCATAAAACTTTGATGTTGTTCAAAGGTTAATCATAGAGAGATCCGCCCAAATTTATCTTGCTTTGCCAACATACTATACTGCTCCTCAAATAGAAGATACCCTCTGCCAGAACAAGTAGAGAAAATGAAAAAAGAACTAACTAGGGTGGAATCTTTCACCACCGAAATTAGTATAGGAGAAGGGGTCTTAAAACCCTCAGAGCTAAGCTCAAGAAAACAGATGAATTGCTCCACAAATTCATGATGATCATTTGATCTCAACTCCTCTATAGTTATATATTTCTCCACTGGCTTCAAGATGTGAGGGGTTGTGGGTGCAACCCCTAATTTTGGGTTCTTTTGCCCCAACTGACCCAAATTTTGCCCTAATTTGGGAAAATTTGGGTTTTTTTTTACCCCTTTATCGAGACTTTAGCCTACGACGTCGGATAGGCAATTTTGTCCCTCATTATCCTTTCAATTTGAAGAAGACATTACACATGAAGATAAAACAAAAATAGGGGATAGAACTTTGAGGAGTCTATGTCCTTGGTAATCAACGGTAATATTAAATTTTAAAAATAAAATTATCCTTTTACTTAAACTTCTAAGACTAACATTAATTGTTTCAAGATGTTTGAGATTGGTTTTTGTTGCCTCAAAATTTAGCAGGCCTTGTGAGAGGCCTCACAAGGCAAAAGCCAAACCTTGTTGCAACAATGAGGTGGACTGCCACTATCACCTCAACAATCCTCCTCTTGCTCTTAGTGGAATTACATCACATGGGAGGCTTCCCAGTTTTCACCTAAAGGATATTCTAAGTTATATGGCTCAAGGTTATATGAATCAATGGCTAAGTAAAAGTACTTCGTTAATGGACAAGGACACTATTCTTTGTGTAGGAGCAACATACCATATACAATGCCCTAAGGACTTGTGGCCTAGGGTTTCAAGATATAGATCAACAAAGGAATGCCTAGGCATGCGAGCACCAAAAAAGGGTTTGCAAATGATATGTTATGCAACCAAATCACAAAAGAAAAGAAAAGATAGATCAACGACTTGAGAATTAGCCTCTTCGAGGGGACAACCTCCTTTACCTCACATAATTGAACAATTCTTGGATGATACAAATAACAAGACCTCCTTGGTATATATACGAGTCTAAGGGGTCACAATATAATTAAAGCCTACATAACAATAGTAATGTAGGGGCACAACAATAACAATAATGGGCTTCTATGGGGCACAACAATAACAATATGGGGGCTACATGGGCACAATAATAACAATAGCGGGCTACACTAACAATAACAATAAGGGGGCTACATTAATAATAACAATTAGGGGGCTACACTAGTATTATAGGGACCTAACATGCCTCTCTCATTCAAAAAAGTGTTGTCCTCAACACCGAGTAGTTTTGGATCCTTCTGTATAAAATTCTCATCATCCCATGTGGATCTTCAGTGGGTAAGTTCTTCCACTCAATGAGATACTTGGAAATTCATCGATTATGTAGCTGTCAGGTTCTTGTTTCCTTGACTTTTTAAGGCTCCAATATGATTTTTCCTTCTTTGTCAAGTTTTGACAATACTGTTTGAACTGGGAGCTTGTTACTAATAACCTTCTTTAAGCATGAAACATGGAAAGTTGGGTGTACTCAAGAACATGCAGGCAACTCCAATTTGTATGCCATAGTACCAATCTTTTGCAACACTTTGGAAGGACTATAACATTTGGGTGATAACCTATTATCCTTCATAGCTTGCTTGAGGGACATTTGTTTGTATGGTTGTAGTCTTAAAAATGTTGAAAATTGGCAACAAGAAATTGCTAAAAATAGAAGTGCTAAAAATAGCACTGCTAAAAATAGCATTTTAGACATCAGTGCTGGATTGGGCAACAGGGAATGAAAAATGGAAGTGCTAAAAATAGAAGTTCTATTTTTAGCAGTTCAAGTTGGATTCCTATTTTTAGACAGTCCCTGGTTTAAAATAGGAAGTAAAATTCGAATTTGGTCTTACCAACAGTTTGAATATTAATTAATTAATTTTCTATGAGTTAATTAGTCAAGGAAAATCAAACTTGAAGTCTTTGTGAGAACATGCAATAATTTTTCCATTGATTGGGGAATGTGTCCTTGAATTGCTCCACTGATTGAGGAATTAAGGATGAGTTCTATATTGAGAGGATCAGTTGACTTAGTTTAACTTAGTCAAGTTTAGTTAGATTAATTTAATAAGTTGTTAAATTAATGAGATACAGTTTATTGATGCTTGCATGCATGTGACAACTGTTATTTTTAGATAACTGTGTATTCACTCATGGATAACTGATGCATGGTAGTTTAGGCAGAGACCCAGTTAAGATCAGAGAAGGGACAGTGTACTATTAGTTGGATGAATATTTTTCCTATAAAGGAAGCTCATCCATGATGAGGATTGATCTCTTTCAGGTTTTTGCAGTTAAATTAGAGGTTAATGAGTGTGGGAAGAGACCAATTCACACAGGTGACAGCACTGGACCTCAAGGAAACTGCACGAGGAAATAGGAGGCTTGGAGGGCAGAGGAGAAGGTTTGTGAGAAGCCTTTGACTGTCTTTATGAGCAGCAGAGGGATTGTACTAAGAGCTGGATAGCTTCCGAGCTAAGGTTTTGTGTAATCTAGACTATATTTCCACTTGCATGATAATACAAAGATGGGGTTTTAGGCAGGTGCTTTCGCCGGGTAAATTCTTCTATGTTATGTGTGATTTATTCCTTCTTATCAGTTATATGTGTTCTTATTGATGATGCTCATGGTTGATTAAGCTTCTGGTAAATTGTTTGTAGAAGTAGATCAAGTGTTTTGCTTTAGTACATTGCATTACCAAGTGGTCTACAGGTGGGAAATTTCTACATGGTATTAGAGCTAGTTGATTTGTAGAAAAAGTTCTACATGGTATCAAAGCTAGCTGATTTGTAGGAAAAATTCTACAAAATTCTACAAAAAATACCCAGTCGCCTACATCAAAAGTTCTTTCACTGTGATGCTGATCTGCTTTTTGTTTCATTTGATTATGCGTCAGAGTGAGGTTATCCTTTAAGAGTTGGAGAACTTGTTGTTGATAGTCGATGTGATCTCCTACTGCTTGAACCTTAGAATTTTCTCTTAAAGATGATGTGATGGACGGGGGGTGATATCCATAAAGTGCCATAAATGGGGTCATTTTTGCTGCAGTATGGAAGGAAGTGTTATACCACTATTCAGCCAGAGGTACCCACTTGATCCATTGTGTCTGTTACAAAGCAACAAAAATTTCCTTCCAAACATTTGTTCTCTATCTCATTTTGCCCGTCAAATTAAGCATGATAAGATGAGCTATGAGCTAATTGAGTACCAAGACAAAAAATAAATTCTGTCCAAAAAATTCCAGTGAAAATAGGATCTCTGTCACTTACAATAATCTTTGGGTTTCCATGTAGCTTTTGAATTGTTTCCATAAATGTAGTAACAACTATATTGGCTTTAAAAGGATGAGATAATGCACAAAAGTGTGCATACTTGGTAAGTCTATCAGCTACCACCATGATGACACTCTTTCATTCAAGTTTGGGTAAACATGTGATAAAATCCATTGAAACATCCTTCCAACGCTAACTTGGAATGGCTAAAGGTTGTAACAGACCCGGGGTCTTAATTGTCTCAACTTTGTTTTGTTAGCAAACCAAACATTCTACCACAAACTTCTGAACATAAGATTTAAGGCCATCCCAAAAAAATTCGTTGACTTTGTGGTAAGTTTTTAAAAATCCTGAGTGCCCTTCTAAGGCGGAGGTGTGCAATTCCAAAAGAATCTTTTGTTTGAGTTGGGAATTCTTACAGAGATATAAGTGATCTTTGTATCATATTGAACATTTTTCTAGATAAATGTATCAGATGTATTGGGATCTTGCTGCGACTTTTGAATGAGTGTCCACAACTCTTCGTCATTCTTCTATTCATCCCTTGCTTCAATTATCCAATCAGGTTGGATAATGAAATGGCACAGAGAAATACTTCCACATCCTCATCCTTTCTTGAGAGTGCATTTGCAACAACATTTCGCTTCGCTTTTTTGTAGATGATTTCAAAGTCATAACCCAACATCTTTGTGACCCATTTTTGCTGCTCTTCTGAAGATAATCTTTGTTCCAGAAAGTATTTAAGACTATCATGATCTGTTGTTACCTTGAAGTGTCTTCCCATTAGGTAAGGTCGCCATTGCTTTAATGCATGCAGTATTGCCAACATTTTCTTTTCATAAATAGTTTTGTGTAAATATTTTCCCTTTATTTGACGACTTTCAAAAGCAATGAGTCTTCCTTCTTGCATTAAAACAACACCAATTCCATTTCCCGAGACATCACATTCCACAATAAAGGTTTTGGTGAAGTCTGGTGTAACTAAGACAGGGGCTTGGCACATTGCCTCTATAAGATGTTCCCGTACTATGCCCTTTGAATTACTTCGGATTGATTTTTCAAACAAAACAAGCAAATTTAAAAAAATACACACCTATTTCTTCTTGGTTTTTGGAGCTTCATATTGAAACTGTTGTATCTCTGAAATTTCGGCCTCCTAAGGTCTGAAATTCAGTCCTGTGATAGCACTCTGAGTCTTCTTTCCAATGCCACAAGTAAGACCAAAACTAGATTCTTCAATATAAAGTTATGCCAATTCTTCGACGATGACCCGATTATGGACTAGTTCAGTAGAGCGAACTTGTACGGGATTCCACGTGTGACCGTTTCAACCTTCGACTCTGAAATTGATACATGAGAAACTACAGTCTGTGCACTTTCAGTCGCTTTTTACGGAATTGAAATCCAATGCTTGAAAAGAAAGTTATGATGATTTTCCCTAGATCACCTGTTTGAGAATGAATTCTAGAGCATGCAGAAACCCTCACTTCTTTGGACCATATCTTAGAAAATATAGCGAACCAAGATTTGAAATTTCTACACGAAGTTCACCAAGATTTCGGCTCCACGTGGTCGATATTTCAGCTTCTGAAGCTTTGTAGAAAAAAAGTTAAAGCGAAAATGCCAAGATGGCTTGTTTGAAGCTGCGAAACCTTAGAATCCAAAGCTGTGATACCAAATGTTATGCAACTAGATCACAAAGCAAAAAAAAAGATAGATCAACGACTTGAGAATGACGGGGCAACCTCCTTTACATCACATAAATGAACATTCTTGGATATATATAGGAGTCTAAGGGGTCACAATATAATCAGAGCCTACATAACAATAATAACAATAGTAAGCTTCTATGGGGCACAACAATAATAATATGGGGGTTACATGGGCACAACAATAACAATAGGGGGTTACACTAACAATAATAATAAAGTGGCTACACTAATAATAACAATTAGGGGGCTACTCTAGTATTATAGGGACCTAACATGATATAATTAACAAAGGGAGAGAGCAAACCTTCAAATTAATCCCTAAGGTGAAGCCCTAATAAACGCTAGGGTTTTGCTTGGGCACAAATGTAGAAATTTTGCACCTGTAGATCCCTCTCCAGTTTCAAATTTGGTTTTCACATCAAGTTAAATGCCCTTCCCATCATAATTAGAATTTAATATAAACTTGAATTGAAATCTCAAAATGAAACACATAAGATTTACTCTCTTTTTGCATTTGATGAGAAATTACACATGCATGCATGAAATTTGGACACAAATTTTGGTCCAATTGACTTTGGAAAAACCATGAAGGGAAAATTAGTGAAGAAGGGAGATTTTATTTAAGATCTTAGAATTTTTGGTACAACAATACAATCAACAATTAATACAACACAGACTTATTTCAAATCTGCCCCATGCTGCCTTGAAAACAATGTTGTAGCTGTCCTTGATTCCTGTGCTACCACTATCTCAAAATATGTGTCTTAATAACCTCGATTTGCGTGCCACTGTACTTAGAAATCAGTGGTCTATAACAACATTAAATGCTATACAATATCCTCGAATTTTGTGCCCAAAGCTCATCCCGAAAATCTTGCTCAATAGCCTTGAAATTTACGTTGAAGGTACAACACAACTTGTGCAATTAATGTTAAGATTTCTTCCCTTGAATATCGTGCTAATATTTCCTTTTTCTTAATCTGCTGTTTGATTTCCTTGGAAAATCATGCCCCTTTTTCTATTGTTTGTCTCACCTTCGCTGTTCGATCTGGATGGGAAATCAGCCCTCTTAGCTGTATGATTTCTTTGGGAAATGTGCTCTTCAAAGGCTGTAGATTTGCCCTCTCAACCACTTGATTTGCCTTCAACTCCTCTGAAAGTCGACTTGATCTTCTCTCCTCTCCTTCTCCTTCTCTTCTCCAATCTCACACGTGAAGAATGAATGAGGAATGCATGCAAAGTGTCTTTTCCCCCTTTTATTCTCTCATTGAATAGAAAGATCTATCCATAAGATCAAGGGTTGAGGTTAGATCTTAGCCTCTTTTGATCAATGGTGGAGATCTAATTTCACATTGACCTCCTCGAGTGCCATTTTTAATGAATTGACCCTCCTAGTTACTTTAATAACTTAAAAGTAACCATGTACTTTATGACACATAAAGTAACTTTAAAACTTAAAGTCACTTTAATCATATATAAAGTTCACCATGTACTTTATAATCTCATAAAATAAGCAATAAAAAGACACATGTCTTTGATAAACTCATAAAGTCACCTTTTAACTTTATAAAATCACTTTATGAAGTAAAGTTCCCAGAGAATGAAATATGCTCGGTTACGTCTACATGCTAAGCATCATCAATGTAGAATTATCTTTGAGCTACTAAAAACTAACAACAAATTGACTAGGGTAGATGATGTCAACCTTATTAGGGCAAATTCAACCATTAAAAGAGCTAGATTTTGAGTACCAAGGATCAATCAAGGTGAATTCAAGCTACTGAAGTCTCAACGTTTATCCTATAAGAGCCCTAGTTGAATTCAGCCCTATGCCTTAGCCCTAGTAGTTTGCCTTAAAGGACTTAGAAAAATAGGATAGGAGAAATTAGAAAATATGAAAATGTTTATGATCTTTGACCACCACAAGGATTCCCAATGCCGTCTCCTACTTGGGTGATGGAGTCTCTTGGGCTAAATTTAAGAAAAATCAATTTTATGCTTGGAGCAAGGGGAGAAACCCTAGTTTTCACTTGATAACCCTAGCTATCATTTTATGAGGGGAGAAATTATATAAAGGAAAGCTCTCTAGGAAGTCCTTTATGATATTCAAGGAAGATAAACTTATCAGACAATAATCAAGCAAGATTTTCCATAAACGATATGCATTTAGACATGGAATAAGAAAAACCCCAACATAATTTTATCATATGAAAAACAATAATAATATGCAATTACACATGAAATTCTTCCAAGAAATAGCCTTCTTTCAATCCCAAAAAACATCAAGACACAAATGATTCTCCAATAGCATTAGCTCCCAAAAAGATCACATCTCCACAAGTAGCGAGTTACAGTTGAGCTCTCTAATGGAGGTCAAAATCCATATGTGACAATGAAAAACAAAATGGAGTGATCCTTTAGGCTTTACTTATATGAGGTCAATCACTTCCACTAATTTGTCTAAAAGCCCTATGAAAATTTTAATTTTGAGTGAACATGAAGTAAATGGGTAACTACTAACAAGCCAACCCAATATCTCAATACAATAAAATAAGCCACTAATTGCCCACACTTGTGGGTCAGAACTCCTCCTAAGCATGATGTCATGCCCTTTTAGTGCTAATAAATTTTAAAAACGCAAGATAAGGGCTAGATGCATCTTCAACCATCATAATCAACCATGAATTGAGGATGACTCCTCAAATCAAACCTTAAAACATCTCCATGTGTCCAAAAGGCATCTATGGGTGTCCTGTGTCATTTCCATTGGTGCCATCAAGATAACGTGGTGCAATCTCTAGTATTGGGGCTCCATGAGGTGGTACAAGCCCTTCCTAATCATCTTGGGGTGATCATCATCATCTGGACTTCGGATCAAGGCATTCCCTTCAAACAATGTTAAGGCCATCCTGGGGGCATGTTGGGTCTGCTAGGTACATCATCAAGATTCTCCAACACTAGGCAACGTGAGCTCAGTGTTTTAGCATCTGGTGGTGCTCTGAGGTGTTAATCAACTGCCGAAATCATCGAAATTCCTGACACTTTGCTGTGGAGGGGCAATGCTCTACATGCAACGTCATCATTGCTCTCTGGAAGTGTAGTACAACCTGGGCATCAAGCGTAGTAAACATGGAGTAGTTGTGTCCTCAAGACCATTGCTACTCTGTGTAGAACCACCTAGAAACACCATCTTAAACTTCAAGTGAAAGCAACCACTCACTAGAGACAATGATCATAAATGCATCATAATGGACCATACTTAATTGTTAAGGTCATAGTAAGACTTCAAACTGGGATCTCCTTCAAATATCTAACGAGAACAAGTCTCGTAAAAGTGTTCCCTACTTTGTTAGAGGTGGTTAGATAATCAACCCCATTAGGTGCTTCCAACCCCTAAGAAAAGGTGACATGTTCAAGGTCAACCCTTCAATTCACAGGTGTTAGTGATAATAATGGCAACAAATGGAAGACTTCGTGGCTAGGTGTCATGGTCATGGGAGCAACTAATGGAGGTCCACATCCTGAATGTATAGATGTATGGATGGAGCAATTGTGGAGGCATGGGTTA
>APFE030122793.1:65687-119308 GCA_000404065.3 Pinus taeda | reverse complement strand
ATATACCGAAATATAGTTTTTATCCATGTTAAATTGTAGGTTGCAGCTTATCTAATCAAATTAAAATATAATTACTTCTCAAAGTTCATAGTTCACTTTAACAAAATAAATAGAATCAAAATTTAATTACTTCTCAAAGTTCATAGTTCACTTTAAAAAAATAAATAGAATCAAAATTTACAACTTACAAGCACATAAGAAACTAAGCAGTAAGTACTTACTACTAATTAATCTTAATGGTTACCAATGCATAAATTCTCAGCTCTCACTGACTTAATGGGAGTGCCCTAATCACAGTCATGGAGAAGTCTTATACGCTGCCCTAAAGAGATCAAATCACAGTCATGGAGGAGTCTTATACGCTTCCCTAAAGAGATCAAATTACAGTCCTAGGAGGAGACATCTAGACGCAGAAAGGAGGCTCTTCTATGCAGCAAGGAGAGGCTTCAATGTGCTGTCCAAGGAAGCTTCTATTTGCTGTCAAAGGAAGCTCTAAAAGAGCCCTGGCCGCAGACAAGAGGTAGGGTTCTATTCACAGCTAGCCACAGTCCTAAAAGGAGGGATCTTGCCTTATCCTAGCCGCAGTAAGGAAGAGTCTTAGCCGCAGGTAAGGGAGAGGATCTGGTCGCGGTCCTAGGGGGAGCTCTAGCCCTAGACGTAGTGAAGGAAAGAACCCTAATTGCAAACACCTATACACTGTCCTAAAAAGAGTCCTAGCCGCAGTTTAAGGAGACCTATCTAGCAGCAAGGAAGAAGCCCTAATCACTGTCTTGAAGGTGCCCTAATCCACAATCCTTAAAGGGCCTTATCCGCTGTCAAAAGAGACCCTCTAACGCAAGTATAGAAGAGACCTTAATCCGCAGTCTTATCTGCTGTCCTAACTGCTGTTCTGGTTTGCCGTAGACACAGTTGAATGGGGACCCTAGCCACTGTATTGAGAAGAGTTTAGGCAGCAGAATGGAAGTCTTCTATACGTAGTCACAAGAGGCTCAATCCGCACCTGAGAGGAGGGCTAATATAGGCCCTAAATGAAGGCCATAATCCGCAGATTCAGAAGGCCTGAATCCGCAGTCTATTGACCCTATACACAGCAAGAAAGAGACTCATAATCCGCAGCAAAAGAAGGATCCTATTCACAGTATAAGGAGGTCTGGAAGGACAGCATTTCGGTTGCAATAGATAAAGAAGCATGGTGACAGCACATTGATAAGGGCTGTTCCTTAGGATTGTGGTGACAGCACATTGATAAGGGCTGTTCCTTAGGATTGTGTCAAGGTTGATAAGTCACTGTCATCAGATCAGCATATGTTATTACTTGCTGACTGTTTGAGGATCATAGGCCTATCTTGCTGCTGGGCTAAGCCGCAGGCCATAGCCAGCAGCATAGGCTGTTCTATCAGTCTTGGACTGCATGGCATACTGCAGACTTGAAGGCCTTCATTATTGATGAGAAGGATAACTGCTGAAGCAGTGTCAGTTAGTACAGCAAGAAGAACACAGTGTTCTGGAAATTCTATTGAGTCAAGGTTTGACTATGTTCGACTCAGTTTGACGAGCTTCCTATTGATGCCACTTGGATGGAAGATTCTGTTTAGTTTGACCAGCATTGACTTCTCTGGTCAAGGGTTTTCTACTCTGTCATAAATGTCAGATTTATGTATTTGTACTATCTCTCTCTCTCTGCTGAACTATTGAAGAATATAAGAAGATTTGATCAAGGGTTTCCCCACATTCAGGTTTGTCCCTGGCTGGTGCCACATCTTGTGCCCTCTTGTCTTTGCTTGTCTTTTGCTCTTTATGTTTATGTTCTATCTGCACTTTACTATCATGTTGATGTGATTGCCAATCTGAATGTTGTCATTGGGCTGATATGAAAAATTGAAGTAAATTGCTCTTAGTGGAGTACTCCAAAAATAAGTTTGTCTCCGAATTATTGGATGGGCTCAACCATGATGACAGGCACAAGGCAGAAGATGGGATCATTTTCTTTGAAGACCAGATATATTTTGTTCCCGAATCCACACTCGAGAAAAGGCTTGTTAGGACCACACACAGCAAACCAGCTGAATTCACACGGAAGTCTTACCCTCAATACAAGGATTGCACAAACATGGAGCAGAGCAGGTTAAAAACTAATGATAAAGGTCACAAAGAAACACATATTGCAACAGAAAATTCCCCTAAAGTTCATGACAGTCCCATAAAAGGGAAAAGCACAAGACTTATTAGTTGTTAGAAGTACCGTAGAAGGCATAGAAAAAGGTATATGGCAACAAAAATGGTAAGTAGCACTGTTGTAAAGGTGAAAAATGCAAAGTTTTATCTGCACAAATTCAGTGTCTTGTTGTAAGAGTCGCTACTTACAGGATTGCGTAGCAAAGGCTGTTGATTTTCCAAGAGGGTCTCAAGCCCCTAGACAATGTGCCAAACTCTATTATATTGCACTCAATACCTACAATGTGGCTGTAATTTGTTGTTTTGCAAATTATCTTGGGATAACAAATGCTATGAACAGGAAAACTATGGTCCATAAGAATGAGAAGTTTTTCATATCAATTTTATTCCAAAACTGGAAAAGCCTCATTATTATATTACAGGCTGCCAAAACATTCTTACCTTGCTTCAACAATCCTAAGATTGCAGGAAAATGTACCTATTCAATTGCTTCGAAGGTTTCAATTGATCCACCAAAGATTGGTTGGTTCTTTATTATACAAGGATGAAATTATGTGAAGAAAACAAGAATGAAAACAGATCACCTTCAAGAATATGAAGGCAGCAGTAAAACAAGGGCAAGTTATAAAAATTATTGTGAGCTTATTACCTCCAGCAAAGGGATCAACAGTCTGCACCTTATTTCTACAACTATGAAAGGGTGTTTCTATACCAGGAGGAGTTTCGTCTAAAGTGAAATTTATTTCAGCAATTGCATGCAGTTGTACAGTATTCACCTATAAATTGGCATTTGCAAGCAACAACTACCTCATAATGACAACTTCAACCAGCAGTATGGTTATTTTGTTGCAAGAAGAAAAGGGGAATGTTAATATGTTCGAAAACGCAGTTGTGAGGATGGAGGGAAGCTTCTCATTCTTGGAAGTTGAAGAGGAAATTATGCAGCACCAATGCATGCCATTGCTTGAAGACAAGCAGTGTCGGGCTATGTCGCAGGGTTTGCCGGACCTAAATGTTGAGATTCGGAATTAGTTGAACTCCAAAAAAAAATTAAAATTCTTTTAGGTTCGAGCAGGTTCAGCTTCAGGTTCTTTGCTTTCAGGTTCAGTAATAATGAATGTGAGATAAACAAGGGTTGGGGCAAATGATGTCAATCTCTTGCGGCGATGACGATTTGTTTATCTCAGCTGCTAGATCGACGTGCTTGCTCTGCACAAAATTCTAAATGTAATTGTGGGATAAACGGGCATAAGAGTCAGGGAAAACGACGTCAATCTGTTGCAGTGATGACCATTTTATTTATTTCTGCTGCTGGATCAACGTGCTTGCTCTGCACGAAATTCTAAACTGAATTGTGGGACGGTCGACTAGTGATCCAACCCCGACAGAAACAGATTCGACATTAACCTGGCTCTACGTTCATTGCTTCTACGTTAACCTGGACCTTTAAAATAGTGGTTACAGGTCTAAAATGATACTGCAGCATGTAATTTTTTCCGCAGATATACAGCGTGTAATTTATACCTAATAATATTCTGAAAAGTTTAGAACTTAACATATTTTATTTATAAATTTATTGCGTATAAATATAATTAACATATTTCTAAAATTATAGATAATTAAATATACTTTTAAATATATTTAATTATATTATAATAAACAAATTAGGGTATTGGTTATTATAAATTTTTTAATTAATCAACTTATAAAAAGTTATAATTTATTAATATAATATATGATTAAAATTATCAAAGTTATATATTATTATAATGAATATATAATTATATATATAAATAACTATTTTCTTATATATTTTTAAAAATTTGAGTAGTATTATGAACAAAATTTATGGTGAACCCAACAAACCTCAGAAAAATAATTTGAATTGACTTAATCTAGCCGAATTCGAATCAAACCTGACCATTCTGACAATTGGTGTCAAGAAGGGGGATTGTAATGTCCCCAATGGATTAATACCCATGGGAGGACGCAAAAGCTATCAGGCCCCGTTAGGCTATTAGTCTTGATAAAGTAGGGGGGGAGGGGGGTGGGTTGGTAGGCGGGGGAAATCCAAATTTCCATGTTGGGGCAACATTAGGTAGATTTCGGGTCAGCCGGGGCAAAAAGCCCAAATTTGGAGAAATATATAAATAAAGGAGAGTTAGAGTCATTTAGCATCATCAATTTGGACTTGATATCTCTATTTTCTTAAGTTGAGGCTCTGAGGGTTTAATACCCCTTCCTCTTGATTCACTTCGGTGGAGGTGATCCCACCCTATCTAATCCTTTTGTCTAGTTTCGATGGAGTTGATCCCACCCTACCTAGACACCCTCTTCTTGTTCTGGCACAGGTAATTGCAGTAATTCTGGTTTGGTTTAAGGCTTGAAGATTTTACCTTGTCCTAGCACAGCATATTCTTTGGAGCAATTCGATCTGGTCTGAAGACAGAACTCTTGTGTTTTCTCTATACAATGAAGCAACTGAGGGCATAAACTCTACAGCAATAGCAAGTATCTTACAAGCAATTCATAAGGAATCCAGCCTCATAAACAGCAAAAAGCAGTGAGCTTCGTAGCAATATTTTGGAGGCCATAGGGCCACGGGACCGAAAATTCTGACACATATCTGACGCAATTCGTTGGCATTTTTGAGGAAATTCACTGGCAAATATGAGGCAATTTTGTGGCATTTCAGAGAATTTCGATGGGTTCTAAGAAAACAAGTTTTCAGTATGCATTGTTCAAGAGATTTGACCCACCAAAGGTTGCGGACTACTACAGAGGGACAAACGAGCCCCAATTGAAGCAGAGCTTGTCACGAACTGTTCTAAAGGCTTTCTGAGGACAAAGACCATATTCCTAAGCTATGGGTATCGTAGGAAGGGTAGGCGATTGCAATTGTTCTTCCAGGCCTGCGGATTAACAAAGGACAGTCGAGGTCATTGTTGCAGGAGAATAGAATAAATTTGCAGTTAGTAGAATTCAGTTAAAATTTAGTTTAATATTGGAGTTGGTTTGTCAAATCATTGATAGTTGCATTCCTTGTTTACTAGGCAATCAGCCTTGTTTATTGTGGATTTGAGGAGAATCATATTGCTTAGCGTATTCATGTATGACTATTGTCACTATTGAATGTATTGTTTATTACATGAATGAATATACATTGTTGAATAAGTGAATGATTTTTGTTGGAAACCCTAAGGGCAAAATTACCCTAGGGCATTACAGTGATGTCGTCCCAGGAAGCCTAATCATCCGTCATATTGGGTGGGGAAATGGAAAGAGAAGACAACAATGAAAATATATTGCATGTCATTCTGAATCGCTCTTCTACCATGGGTGCTTGTAGGGAAAACAAGGTCTTGAAATATTGAAGTTCTGTCATGGAATTTTTGTTTTTAACCATATCAAAATGATACAAGTCTCCAAAGAAGATAGTTCAATGTTGTCATCACTGTTGACATACGGTGACATAAAAACATATGAGTCCAAATGTTTGATGTTTGGAAGGTCTGAAAAGTGCTAGGGAATGGGGCAACTTCTGTATATAATTTTTGCAACAACATCAACGTCAATCAAGTGATTCACCTCAATATACGATGGGAACTTATCGAAGCTCAAGTTTTGGGGAGACAGAGTATTAATGATAACAAATTGCCAGTAGCTATCATTTACCCTGTTTGTTGAGATTTTCCATCCATTTGCCTCAAAGGAATAAGTTTGTCTTCGCTTCCATATGTAGCTCTGCCCCACACAAGAGGACACGTAAATATGTTTCCCAACCACGGCAACTAAGGGTGCTTCTTCCAATTAATATTGAATTTTCTTAAATTGAGCATCCAAACATTGTACGCATCAAGCTAGATGTTTTGTTCTTCTGTTACAACAGTTGAAAAAGCAAATATAAGCTCTCATTGTCACACACAAAAGCAACATCAAAGATTGTTTTAACATTATATATTGAAGGTAGTGGAAGCAATTTTGCAGGAACCGTTCCCCCCCACCCCCCGGCCCACCATGGCTCAGTGGCTAGAACCACAAACCATGCAGGAACTGTGAATAGAACCACACTTCTTAAATTCAAAACTGCACTTCATCTTTAATTTCACATTTGTTGAACCTGTGGGGACAATGACTGTTTCGTGCACGGTTCCATGAGCCAAACCATGTTTCGATCACGCTTCTTGAGTGGAACACATAAAATGCATTCAATAGTAGGTGTTAGTGGGTAGCTTAAGGTTTGAGCTAGTATTTTTATTTTTTAATCATTACAGACCATCTACAAACTATTCTCTTTAAACGTACATGGTAAGCTTTTAAAATGTGGGCTACGTAATTTGTTCACTGGGAACTGCAAGCATGAAATGTAGAACATTCTAAATATCTCATCTTCAATCATTCACACCAACTTGTCATTGAGTCTTTCACAGGGGACTACAAAATTCCCTGAATATATCAAAACTTTTCCTGGAATGGTAGTGAAAAAATTTAAACAAATTCCATTGATATTTAAACTCGTAGTTGTTGCAAGCAATATAAGAATAAATTTTTGAACTACTACACACAGCCTATCTTTGAATTGGGCTAGTTAAGTGCCTTGGAACGTTTCAAAGAGTTGCCTTATCTTCCTCACCTTAGATGTGGTAGAAGACATTGCTCCTTGTGAAAGATGCTAAGTAGTAACATGGGTTTTTGTGCCAATTATGAGGTTGGCCGACGAATCATTACCATGCACAAGATTAATATGATTCTTTCAATATAGTTGTTTTTATTGTTGAAAGTTGAAACCATCATGACCATGTCATAAGTCTACTTTTGGATACAAATGTATGTTTTATAATATAGAATGTTTTTAAATCATGGATTGGGCAAGATAGGTGAAAATGACAATTGTTTGGGAAAAGGCAAGTAATAAATGTGGGGTTATAAAAATAAAAATAAACAAATAAAGACCTTAGAATTTACTCCCAAAAAGCCCTGATAATTTGATACTTTCTAACTTCTACTATCTGCGATATGCTTAAAAATTTGATGTTTGTTTGTAATTACTAGAATCTAGATAGTTGATGCTCAAATAATTAATCATTGATGTACTATGGTCCATGGACACCATATCTATCTTGATTTATGTATAAATATGCATGTTTTTGTACCTACTGCAACTAATTTGGTATTTTGGATGTTTTTTTCTGAATATAAATGCAAATAGTATATTATATATATATAATATTATATATAAGACAACCAACAGGATAGTTTCAATTGGCAATCATCATGTTATGAAGTATTACGTAAAACATGAGATTCAAAATCCCCCTGGGCCAGACAACAAATATATATTATATATATTATATTTATATATATATATATATATATATCTGTGTGTGTGAGTGTGTGCTTCGCTTCCAAAGATTTTTGGAAAATGACACTTTCGACACTCACTTCAAAAAACATCCTTGCTTTGTGCAACACTAAATGGAAGTGTGTTCTTTATACCACGAGATGGATCCCACACATATAGAATGGTATCTGTATAACAAAGGCCCAAACTCATGTTGGCATGAAAAAACATGGTATACAATGAATTCACCAGAGAGTGTGTGTGTGTGTGTGTGTGTGCTTCGCTTCCAAAGATTTTTGGAAAATGACACTTTCGACACTCACTTCAAAAAACATCCTTGCTTTGTGCAACACTAAATGGAAGTGTGTTCTTTATACCACGAGATGGATCCCACACATATAGATTGGTATCTGTATAACAAAGCCCAAACTCATGTTAGGATGAAAAAACATGGTATATAATGAATTCACCATTGGAGATGCTTGAAACCAAATTATAAGCATGATCATACAATAATGGGGAATAACCCACCTTGGTATTGGCCCATGATAGACTCAACAAGCTCAAGATCAGTCCCTTATCTTGTGGCATTTCCCAGAATAATCGAGGAATCACTGCCCCCAAAATGACATCATGATTCATCACTGAGTCTAGAAACTCTTTGTGACATGGATGTCTAAGATGTTCCATCGACATCCATGTCTTTGTGATTTTCTTCCTTTATTGTTGTGTTTTCATTTTAGGAGAACCACTAACAAGCTTGAAAGCACAATTTGGACATTTCCATCCATTTTCTCCAACAAGGGTTTTAGACTCTTGAAATCCATCAAAGTTTCAAACAACCTTCCATTTTCTCCAACAAGGGTTTTAGACATCAAAATAATCGTGGCTGTCCTATCTTCCATGGTTTTAGTAATTACAAGCATAGCCTTAAACAAATTATCTCCATTTTTTAATTGTTTATCATTGTTGCTTTAATTTCGATCTTCACTACTCATTGTTGCAAAACCCATTTTTTGGTGAAGGTATGCATGGCCCTTGCTAGCAACGTTCAAACCTACACTCAATTAATTCTTTGATTCCCTATAGCAATTGATTTCGTCAAGCCTCAAGGGTTAGCTCAATTGGTCAACTCCCCATTGTTAAGCATGTCTACTATTGGGAGGTCACAGGTTTAATTCTCTTGACACCTTCGGGGTCAAGCTCCATGTTTGAGCCAGCAAGAAGTGGTCCCTTCTGGTGGATCTACCTGAAACAATATTTTGTAGACATAGCAAGTCACCAATCTCCAATGAATATGAACCACATAGAAAGACAAAAAAAAAAAAATCATTTCGTGATTCATTAATTTCCCTTATTTCATTGAAAAGTGTCTTGATTTCCCTAATTTCAGCATCTAAAAACATAATGGTAGCCAAAACTTAGCTTTGATACCAATGCAACAAATAGTTCACGTTTGTATGTGTGTGCACTGTGGACAATATATTTGTAATTGTATAGATGTATTATAAACAATTGACAGAAATTAGAATGAATACAAATGATGAAAATTACAATGAGGGCCCCCATTATAAATACCTAGGTGGGGTTCCTTTTCATTAATGGACATGTCTTTCTATTAAGACACCTCTTTTCATAGACTAACTATCATTATTTATTATATTATTAATATTTTTTTATTATTATGTTCATAACAAAACTATTACTTGGTTGATAAAGTGGCAATCTTGAATAATTTGTCTTTTCAAATTGAGCCCAAGTTAATAAAGTGCCCTTCAACCTTAAACATTTGCACCACATATTGGAGTCTTGGGAAAAATTAATGTGTACAATGAGTTGGGTCCCATCGAACGGCCCCCAAACCAGATCGCTGATGCTTTCTTGGTGTTTTTACTATGGAACAAGCAAACATCAACCTAGTGTCAAGTGGGAAGACTATTTCAAGAAAGGTGTGAAGGTTGACATCAATGGTTGCATAGTCGTGCCTCTAAACCATTTATAGCATGGATAACCTCCATAGGATACCATGGATGGATGTTACACCTTAGTGGTTAATTAACCTCACCCAACATCCCGGTGGCCCACACAGCCTAATGAAAAGGATTCTCCACCTTTTGCAGCTCCAACACCATGCACTTGATAATTATGAATTTTAATCATGTTATTGGCTATCATTCAAGGCCTTTCTTGCAAAAATTAATTTTTGTATATGAATATTACTTTGGGTCACTCATATTTTGATATTTGTCAAATTTAGAAGTTGATCAAGTGAGATTTTGATTCATGAGTCATGACCACTTTGAATGTATGGTAGTTACCCTTGTCACCCATTCCTCTGTAATAGGTAACTTATGTCCATAATGTTATATAATTTTAGAAGCATATTTCAAAAAAAAACATATATTATTTAAGTATCTAATAAGTTTGATATTAGGTTGGGTAAGGACCTTTCTTACAAACTTTAAATTTTGTATATAAATATTATTTTTGGGGCCCAAGGTCATTTGTACTTCGATATTTCTTAGATTTAGTTAGTTCATCGAAGGGGATTTGATTAATGAATCACTTTCATGACTCTATGGCAGTTACCCATTTGTCACCCATTACTTAGTAATATGTTCCTTGCATACATAATGTCACAGAATTTCACAAGTATATTTCAAACAAAAACATTAGTTATATAATTATATAATCAGTTGCATAATATTTTAGTAATTTTCCCTTAGGTTCCTTTTTAAATTAAA
Organism: Pinus taeda; assembly: GCA_000404065.3. Lineage (NCBI taxonomy): Eukaryota > Viridiplantae > Streptophyta > Pinopsida > Pinales > Pinaceae > Pinus > Pinus taeda. The sequence continues at coordinate 109,048 of APFE030122793.1, read as the reverse complement.
TTAATGGGTCCTTATGCCGGAGGAGTTTGCTGCAGCTTCCCTGAAGTTGCAAAAGAGTGACTAGTTAACTAGACCCAACCAAAATGGATGGAAAACAGCATTACTTCCCACTAGTTTATTTTCTAATCAGGCTCAAACAGGTTTATGCACTGGCATATGTCACATGCTGTGGAATCTCCGGCCAGTACTCCCAGCAACGAGACAGGTAGCCACTAAACAGGGCATAGAAATTTCTACCCTTGCAAGACCCATTCCCCATGGCAAAACAGAGCCCATTCCCCACAACAATTCCGGGATTGTCTCCATAGAGATTAAAACTAACTCAAAATGCATGCTAGTGGTACAATAATTAATATGCAGCAGAATATAGAAGCATGGAATAATGGGAAATCATGGCAACCAGATGCCCATGACCAGATTTAAACATAATCACTCACAACATACAAAATAAATAGATTTCCATTACAAAAATTCACGTTAAATTCCAGATTCATAAACAGAGACAGTACACTTGTCTTTTAACAATTGGTAGTCCAAAAATTGGCTGTGTATGAAAAATTTTCCACCCAACGGTAGACATCCAATGAAGATGCCACCCAAGCCGGCCTATGAGGCCACCAACGTGAAAGAACCAAGCTACAGAGTTCTAGCTCATTCAACCCACCCGATTTTTTCTCATGCCTCAAACATTCTGCTCGCTACAAAGAATATTGAGAAATGGCAACAAGAAATTCCAGTTTAATTTGTCATTGAATTAAACTGTGAATTAAATTTGAATTCTATTCTTATAGCAACTTAAAATAGTTATATTTAATTTAGTAAGCTTACTTAACATAGGAAATTTGAGTTGGAAGTCATGTATATGTTCTCCCTACTTTGTAGGAGTCCAGTGTGAGTTAAATGTGAGTTGTAAAAATAGAAGACTCAGTTTCATGAGTCAGTGCAGTTAAATTAGTTCTTAAACTGATTCAGAGAACTAATAGTGAGTTAACAGTCAATGGTGACACTAATGAACTCCACCAGTGCTACTCTAGTTAACTGAATATTTACTCATCAGAAACTCATGCATGTCGATTCTGAGAAAGACCCAGTGGAGAAGAGAGTGCAAGAACAGTGTGCTATTTGTTTTAGATTTTTTCTGAGTTGCACTGATAGTGCATACAATCAGGAACTGATCCTTGAGGGATTGCACAGTTTTTAGAGGCTTTATTTCCCCTTAAATACAGGCTATCCTTCACAAGAATTACACATTGGAATAGAGACTTGGAAAGGTTGTGAAATGGCTAAGCTTTGGCCTTGAGCTTGCTTATGAGTTGGAGATTGAATTTGCTGAGTGCTGGGATTGTTCTAGAGAGAACAAACATTGTAATTTCATCTTGATTTTCCGGATTAATACAAAACAGATAGTGGGGTTTTGAGCTGTGGCTTTCCCCAGATATTTATTGTGTTATGTGCCTTTGATTCTTTTCCTCTATTGATTATTGTTTGCTCGATGTTTATAGGCTTCGGCTGTAAAGAGTAGAAGTAGATTCTTGTCTCTTGCTTTAGCAAATTGCTTTAGCTTGTGAATCACAGGATTTTCTACAGAGAACTCCAAGCACCTCATCCAACCAAGAAACAACCATGGCACCCTCTTCCTCTACCTTACACAATGCAAGGAAGATCTTCCAATTCTCTACTCAACAGTCGCTCGGGGATATCCTTCCCTCCTAATGTTCTTCGGTGTGTAGGGAGAAAGAGTCCAATCTGCTGAATGCTTTCCTGGAATAGCCTGCAAACATGGCACTTGGCTCTCAAGCATCCAATGAGCAGCAAATACGGTGGGTGAAAGCACCCTATATTGCCAATCCTTTGTGCTCACCTACAACCATCTATCTCTCATCCAAGACCTGCAATTCCTACTTCACAGCACACTGATTTTGGTTGATATCCACATCAGTTAATGGTTTGCAAGGGAAAAGCATGAACATGAAAATGTGATAGAATGACTGTCAATGAAAGAGTTATGGGAATGATCGTTGGCAACCATCATTCCAAGACAAATTTTATAAATTCCCTTAACCATCAGTATACTGGTGTCTTTATACAGTATAAAGACTGTACCTACCATAACCAATATTAGGACTACTTTTATAAATTCTCCTCCAACTGACTCCTACCTAAACTGAAGTATTAGTCCTGAAATTGCTTGACAAAACTAATGCTCAATGACTTCAGATTTAAAGACCTTAGTAGGCCTGCTAACTCTAACAAAATACCAAGATCTATGTGGCTATGACAAAAGAAAGCACAGAGGTACTATTAGTATAAATCAATACCAGCCATGTACTAAGACAAAAAATTACATTATACAACTTTCCTAATGACAGAGAGAACAGAAATATAGATTATTATAAATCTTAAAGATTTAATGGATTGAAAAGATTTAAAATAGCGGCCACCATCATCTTCAGCATGGTAGTGATAGACAAATAACTCTACACATTTTTCCTCATTGTCCAGATTCACTACAGGTGGTGAGTAAATCTCCATGGTCATTTGGAGCACTGACTTCTGCCAAAGTTTAAAACCTTAACCACATTCAACCAATGATAGAGAGCAAAGTCCCAGGTTTTATTCATAGAGGTTAAAATTGCCAAAACAAAGTTAGCAGCCATACATATAACATCAAAGATAGCAATCAAATACTTCCTGATTTTATTTTGAGATGACTATATGCAAAATGTCAGATCATAACCATTTCTTACCTTTGTACGATTCTGAGGGCCCTTGTCCTCCTTAAAAGGTGGCAAAGGTTCTGTAGCTGCTTTTTCCAACAAGGTGAGAACATCATCAGACAGAACAAAAGTATCTTTCTCCACCCAAACAACTTGGAATGATGTACTGTCCACCTCTACACTGTTTCTCTTTTCCTTCTTGTTTCTGCTTCGGTAATTGAGGGCTTTGCAACCACTGTAGAGAGCATCCATAACTAATGTTGAAGTAACTTCCTTCTCATTGAAAAAGCGCTTCACAATCGCTTTTAGGATCACATCAGTTTTCTCTCTTGACAAGCGTTGCCGCACATTTTCCTCCATTGCTGACCAAAAAGCACGAAAACTGCCAAAATCTCCAGACATGCATCTCTTAAAAGACAATAACATCTCCAACTAATACGCACGTGGTAAAAATAAAAGCCTATAATGTAGTCATTGCTTTATAGAAATCTACAAGTTTGGATAGGTTCCCTTATTCACCTACTTGAATTCCAACAGTACGTGAACCCCATAATACACCAATATCAGTCAGTGCCAGGGATTAATAAAAAACAATGCTCAACAAAATTCAGTACCTAGACCATCTACCATTGTCCTCTATTAACTTCCCAAGCTTTTCACGTTTTTCTTCCACAAATCTTCTACAAATGCCTTCAACATTAGTTAAATAAACACGAACTAACTCCCTCCTGTACTGGCAATCAAGACATCGAAATGGGCGATGGGAGTTTTCCCTGCATCATGCAAGCATATAGCCTAGTCAACATTGAGAAGAAATAAAAAGCATAAAATCATACAAACATATCTGACATCAAGTAGAGTGAATAAATCTATGTTGATGTCAAGCAACTCCTTGAGTAACCATATTGTTATAGACAGGGGGACAAGATATCAAAACAAGGCCACATGGCTATGCATATACAACATGCAGAGCATAACATCTCGCTACAGTCAATTTGATCATATACAAACAATATTAACCATATAACAGGGGATCACAGATTTCGACTCCGAGCTCTTCCTCTTTTCCTTACGAATGTGAACTTTTTTGTACATTACTGAATATAATACCCCACTTTTAACGACTGTCGAACAGTTTCTGGATATATGATGGCTAGAATGCCTGTGGTTGATAAGGTAATTGTGTGAGCAAGACCACTAATTATGAAGACCAAAACCATTTCATTCAGCCTTCATGAGAACAATTTTGCAGGTTGAGTTTTCCCCCCATGACGTTTTCCTTTTTTTCTGAATTAGAGGGACCTCAGCCACATGATGGATGGATGAGGGTGATGCCAGTAGACCCTTGGGCCAGAAATCCTTTAGGGTTTTCCCACCTTATGTGATGCACCAGGTAAGCTAAATGCTAAAGTGTTAGAATTTAGAAAGGGAAAATTTGCAAGGTGGAGACCAGTCCTCTGAACCCTTCTTTATGGCCTACGTCAACCAAAGTTTAAACAGATGATTAGTAGGCCATCTATAGAAGACTGCAAGTTTCAGTGGCAGATCCATGAGGAGCTGCTTCTCTCAAGCACAGCCCCATAGAGTAACCAGGATGGAAGGTCTTAAATTTGCCTATGTCAGCCAGTGTTTCAACATATGATAAGTATATCATGTATTGAAGACAGCAAGTTTCAGTGGCATATCTATGGGGAGCTGCTTCTCTCAAGCACAACCCCATAGAGTAACCAGGATTGAGGGACTTACAACCTACCTGCAATTGGGTGTCATTTAAACCCTACCTTGCAGGAATACATGTCTTGAGCTACGACAGAAAGTAATCAAATTTAGTGGGCTTCCGATGCCAGTAGCAGGCCCAAGGTTCACGCCTTTCCGCAGGAGGATCAACCCCTTAAAAAGTAAAATATTTCCAGCATTCATACACTGTCAAATGATTTCATGGTGCACTTTAAAGTTTAAACTCCAGTATGGAGTCTCTATTGGTTTTTTGGCCCACTTATGAGAACTTTTGAATGATTAGTTAATTAGTCAATGATTTTTTGTGGCCTCTGTCTAGTAAGATATGCATACGCCGATTTAATAAGTCTTAACTAACTCAAATCTCTTAGTTGAGAGAAGAAAGCAAATTAACTCCATATAGAGGGAAAAGGAAAAAGCTGAAGAAGATTCAATGGGGAGGTCGATGGATGTCCCATTAGCTAAGTGTTGTTGTGGGCAAAGTACCCTGCTTCAACAGCAGGGGTTTTCCTCAATGTAAAGTGCCAAGTAGACTTCATAACATTTGGAACATGGAAACCATTGGGATTGCGGCCTGGCAGCTGTTAGAACTTACTATTGAATATGAGATGGACTTTGAAATGCAGAATGCAAAATGCATTTAAAATTTATGCAGAATGCTGTTCTAGTCTACCCTATGTTCCACCAAGTTTCCGGGACAGGGGAGTGCACGAGCAGGGATCTACACAAGGGGGATGAGTGGGAGCACCCCCAAATTTAAGGAAAATTCAGGGGAGTGACTGGACATCCGGGTCCCTTCTAAAGAAGTCCCCATCTCTAAAATTATAAAATATAAAATAATAATGATAAAATTCCAACAATAGCAATTCATCCCATGCAAATTCATCATTCTGCAATCCAGTGGAAATGCTATAATCCTGCCAATTCTGAAAACTTTTAAGTCTGCTGAAAAATCTGAATGGGATATGAAATTCTACTTTTTCCATATGAAGTCTGATGAGGCTGGAACCAGTCTCAAACATCCTGAAACAATTAATGGTTATGCTAAACATTTAAGGGACAGGAAGAAGTCACTTTCACATTAATATTACTATGAATTACCAAGATCCTAGACTCCTCAAAGGTCTAGCCCTTATTTTAAATTTTTTTTCTATCTCCATGGGTTGTTAAGACAAACTAACCGGGGGGAGCACCCAGGTGTCCCCCATTTGAGGCAGGCATCCCTCTTTTGGGGAAACGTGTCCCCAAGTTTACCCCAAAGGGACCGGGGGAAAACATTTTCCCAGGTATCCCCCCGTCCCTTGGAACAATAATTCTATCTATCCTGCCTAGGAGCATATTTAACTAGTGAATACAAGATTAGTCGTATATTTCTGTGAGTGTTCCCAGAACAGGAAGCTATTCAAGAAAAGCAGAAACGTATGAATATGAACAGGAATAAGAAACAGAACACAACCTTGCACTAACCATCCCAAAGCAAACATTTCAGAAAAGCAAAGCAATAATTTTAATCTTATGCAGAAAAGTCTAGAATAGAAAGATATTGTCTTACAGTGATTCCAGTAACAGCATAAACAGCAGAAAAAGTTCTTCGCATACAGAGTACTAGACAGCACTGCTCCTTCAAAATTAACCGTCAGGGCTTCTTTTCATTAAAATATTATAAAAGAGTTCACAAACTATCAACGAGCCAAAAGCCCTTCAGACAGCAAGTTGACTGTCTTTTATAGCATTTTAGTTCATAACTGCTTGGTGACTTCTTGGTTTCCTTTTTTGGTAGTTATAAACTTTTCAAGTTCCTTCATTTATTCCTTTTAAAGGAATATCTTATATCAAAATTTGCCCTTCACTATGGTGATAGTCGACCATGAGCTTTTGTCTTCTAAGTAGGCTACCTACACCTTATGTTGAGAAGATATTTTTATGATGCACCTAAATATCAATTGTTCAAAGGCAACTTCATAGGACACTAGTTCCTTAGGCATGGGAACCATTCCTCCCAAGTGCACTAAGGAAAGACTTAATCAAATTGATTTCATTGTCAGATTAGCAATGTATTCTTTTAGAACCTCCTTTGAGATCCTAGTAGTCATTCCAAATGCAATTCCCTTGCCTCTAATACCTTCTGCCAGCTCATTTAAAACATTTGTCATGGGCCACTGTGAACTTCCTACAGCACCCTCTCAGAGTTGTCACTCGTGCAAATCTTAGATCCACGCCCTTCTCAGAGACCATGCTCCAATACAGTGGTACAATTTTGAGCATTAAACTCAATGCACACACACAAAAGATCTAATGATAGTTTCCTATTAACTTTACACAGCAAACAAACTAAAACACACTTATGCGTCTAACTATAAACAAACTTTGCAGAGCAAAACTTATAAAACCAGCAATTAGAGCATGCACAGTAACATATCACACACAATTTTTTTCCCAATCAACAGCCCTTCATTATTTTTTTCTCAAAAACTGCTCGAGCTCCCATAATGGGATAATGGCCTTCGAGGAAATTACATATACAGCAATTAATTTGGATCTGATCCAACGGACCAAGCCCTAGATCCGTCCTCGATCTAGCTGGTCTAGATTTGCTTTGTTGCTCCATGTTCTTTCCTTGGACCTGATGCAACTAAGTATCTCACTCACAACAAACCTGCAATATTACACATGCAGTCCTAATTACTTGAGGGAATCTCTCTCTCAATGTCTAGTTGAGAGAATCTCTCAACTAATGTCTTGTACCCTTACACGTCTCTATGCTCTCTTTGCAACAACAAGCCCTCTTGGCCCTCTTTGCAACAACAAGCCCTCTTGGCCCTCTTTGCCAACAACAAACCCTCTTTGCCCTCTTGTTGTCAATAGTTCCTCTCACCCCTCTTGTTGTCAACAGGGCCTTTAGGCTATCAACAAGCCCTCTTGGCCCTCTTTGCTCTCACTTTGCTCTCAACAGGTCCTCTTGGCCCTCTCAATTGTCAATAGGTCCTCTTGATCCTCTTGACTGCCAATAGACCCTCTCAGCCTCTTGGATGTCAACGGACCCTCTTGGCTATCAACAAGGCCTCTTGGCTATCAACAAGCTCTCTCGGTCATCTTAGTCGTCAACAAGCTCTCTCAATTGGCAACAAACCTTTTTGGTCGTCAACCAATGTTCCACCAAGATTCCGGGACAAGGTGGCGAGGGAGCCAGGATACGCGGGAGCGGCCCATGCAAAAGCTCCCCACCAATTTTTAAGAAACGTGGGGGGACGTCAGGGTCTTAAAAACTTATAAATATAAAATATAATTTATAAATCGATGAGTCATATCACTGAAACAAATTTAAAACGAAAACTTAAAAGCTACAAAGAATGATCATTCATATGAATATCATTATCATATAAATTTAAAATTCTATTTTATAATCATACATCATACATTATTCATTAAACCATATTGAAGTTCCACTTCCTACTATGAACATTGAATAGTGAACAGTGAATAATTACATAAAATTTAAAAGTCAAGTATGATATATCAAGAGTCAAAATTTTATAGAGTCAGAATAACATAAGAACATCAACATATCAAAAGATAAACGAGCATAATTTTGCTCAAGCCTCAAGGTAATGCCCCGCTAGTCTGTGCATCCAGCTACTGCATGAATAAATCAAGATCAACCATATCACCATCTGAATCTAATACACTAGCATTCTCAAACATGCTAAGTGGCACACCAACCAACCCCATTTGTCTCTCATCAAGTCTCTCCTCCATATCTACATGTGCATCATCCTCTGGACCAACATCCCATCATGTTGTTGGTCCCTTCAAATACTCAGGTGTCTTCCTATGCTCAAGACATAGGGCACTATGCACAGCAACTAACTTCTCTGCTCTTTTAGAGGTAAGCTTGTTCCTCTTGATAGAGTGGATGAAGCTATATGTGGACCAATTCCTCTCTGCTGCAGAGGAACTAGCAATCTGAGACAACAAACACATAGCTAGATCTTTGAGCTCTAGCGCACCATCCCCATGCATCCTCCACCAACCAATCGGGTTATCTTGGGCTAAATCTATGCAATCTGCCTGAGCACCACGTGTGTTGAAGGGGCCACTAAGAGATGCAAACTGAACAAACTGTCTTGGAAATCTTGCCCCCTCATTGTACATCTTTGCAATTGCATCTAGGAAGCCATCCTTTACCTTAGGACCATCAATAGAAGGCACCCTCCCAGGTCTCTCAACATACCATTTTGGGTTTAATGCATATGCTGCCATGTGCAAAGGTGTGTTCATGCGATCCCACCTACGTTGAATGATGGGTCGAATCTGGGATGTATTGAACTCTAATGACGGATCCCTCTACTAAATGGCTACCTTCAAACGACCCAAAATGCTATCAAAGGTCTCATAGATTTCTCCAATACTAGGAGCATCTGAATCAGTGTAATGAATGACCTCCACAATAGGGCCCAAGAATGACACCCAATAAGAACATTCTGCCCACAAACCATTGTCCAACACCTGAAGCCTGACCTTCTTCCCCGTGTTTGTCTTTGATTCTAACCACCTTCCCCACTCTAAACTCACAACCAAGGATTGTAAAGGTGCTTGTACATCTAGCATTCTCTCCAATAAGAGAAAATAGCTAGCATATCTAGTATCAGTGGGCTTGAGGAATTCCTTCCTGGTGTGAGTCGTGTACATAGCCAAGGAGGTGTGGTGGTTGCAGATAAACATCTACACATCTCTTGCAGCTGTCACCAAGTTTGATATCCATTGAATCTTGTGAATGTCCTTCAGTGCATTATTGAGTGCATGCACACAACAAGGAGTCCAAAAGATATGTTGATACCCGTTTTGAATAAATAACCCAGTTGATCTACAAACTGTTGTTGCATCTGTCACAACCTGCACCACACTATCAAGCCCAACATCCTCTATAGCTTCTCGAACAAGCTCAAATTGGAAAGATGCATCCTTGTGCTTTCCAAAACAGTCAACAACTTTAAGAAAGAATGGACCTTCTGAAGATGTCACTTTGATGTTGATTAGTGGGCGTTTTCGGATGTCAATCCATCCAACCATAACAATAGAGCAACCAAAACTCAACCATGTTTGTCTCATTCTCTCTTTTTGCACATTAATTTTGGACACTTGTCTATCTAAAATTGTTGTTCATAGCTTATGTTCTCCGGGTGGGACATATGAAGGCCCTATTCTTGCAATTGCTTGGACCATTTCCTTGTAATAAAGAGAACGAACAACATGGAATGGAATTCCATTAGCAAAAAGAAATTTTCCAATTACATCATCTGTGTCATCTCAATCTAGAATGTTGTACATCGCAGACATTGTACCACCCATTGCACAAGAACGAGATGCACCAGCAGAAACCTTTGCCTTTTTTGATGAAGCACTGGATGGAGGAATATTTGTGGATGGATCAACATGTCTGCTAGAAAACAATCCTTTTCCAGTGACTGCCCTTTCTAGCCTCCAATGTTGCTCTCTTTGAGCTGAATTCGGGTTCTTTGAGGGACACATATTAACTCCTTTACCTGTAATAGCCAAAATGTGCCGCTTCACCCTGGTATAGCTGCCAACAAAGTGATGCGCACAAATATTGCAAACCCAATCACGTGAGCCACCACCAACTTTTGGATTTTTTTCTGACAATCTGGTTGCATAGATTAGAAGTGATTTTAGAGGATTAAATGTCCCCTTTGCAAATTTTTCAAGCTCTCTTGGTGGGCCTCCAGAATCTACACCATGCCTATTCTAGTTTCTTGCCCCCCTGTGACTGCTTTCAATTTCTTCTTATGCATCTTGTGGCTCACTACCACTGTAGTTGTTGTCACTGTTCTCACTGTTCCCAGAAGAAGTCTGACTCTGACTCATAGTTGTAACTTTGTAAGGTGAATGACAAATGTAGGTTGCAGCCTGTAGTGAAAATAAAAAAGTTTAAAAACATTACACAAGTTGACTAATACTAACAGCACACACATTGACACTGAATTTTTTTTTTAATTTACATGAAAATAATTAAAATTAATACACAGTCAAAACTAAAAAATTAAAATTTACAAAAAAAATGAAAAAAACACAATCAAGTTTCAAAAAAAATTTTAAACCACAATCAAGTTTAAAAAAAAAATTAAAAGAAAATTAAAAATGCAATCTACAGGACTGAGAAAAATTTTTAAAAATTACAATTTTTGAATTTACAAAAAAAAAATGGAAAATTTAAAAAACAGCAATGGGTACTTATTGTTATAGTTTGACTGTCGATGGGGGATGGAGGTTGCAAACTGGGCAGTGGACTGTCAGCCTTCAAGTAGCACGATGCAGTGGTCAGGTAGTAGTCAGCACGGTGCTTCAGGTGACAGTGTCTAGACTTCACGGTGCTTCAGCCTTCAGGTGACGGCGTCCACGATGTTTCAGCCTTCAGGTGCAACGTGGATTCCAACAACGATGGCGACAGGTGTCCACGGTCCAAGTGATGGCGTCGGAGTGCCGCAGCAATGGTATCAACGGCGTGATGGCGTTGGAGTGCTGCGAATAAAGTGAGGGAGGGAGGGCAGCAAACACAGTTAAACGAAAACCCTTGCCCGATAAAAAATATTTAAATTTATGATTAAGAAAAAATCATTTAAAAAAATCAGACTTGGTCAAAGGGAAACGACCCCCTTCGACCCCCCATGACCCCTTTTTCGGAAACGACCCCTCAGTGGAAGGAAACGACCCCCTGGCACGTCCCCCTTTGTACCCTGTTTTTTGGGAGCGTGGGGAAACGACCCCCTCTCGTCCCCAAGTCCCCAAAGCGTGGGGGAGCTAGGAAACTCGACCCCTGGGGAGGAGGGGGGTGAGTCCCCATGGAACATTGTCGTCAACAAACCCTCTTGGAGCTCTTGTTGGCCACAAGACCTCTTGGCCTTCTTGCTATCAAGAGGCCCTCTTGTTGACCACCACAAGCCATGCCAGCCTCCACAGGTCTGAGGCCTACTCGGTCTTCTCCACAAGATGCTTGCTTGCCAACCTCCACAAGCCCTCGTAGCCCTACACAGGTCTAAGGCCTACTCCGCTTTCTCCGCAAGAGGCTATCTTGTCGACCTCCACAAGCCCTAGGCCTACTCGACCTGTTAAATTTCTAATACCAACCAAATTTATTTTCTCGCGACAATTTATTTTATCTCCAACAATTTATTTATTTACCCAAATAAACATTGAATCGCCAAAAAATAAAATCATTGGTATTATTAACTTCTAGAATTAAATATATGCAACGGAAATAAACCAGAGAAATCAATCACACATTGCAAAATAAAATCACCCACAACAATTCTCCATCATTTAATTATCTGGAAAATCTAGGTTTTTCAACCCACGGAGATATAAGGAAAAATACAGATCTATAACTTGTAACTCGGCTCCCTTAGAATGAATTTAGCCCAAGGAACTCGACCTCTAGGAAATCAGCCTCAAGATGAAAGCGGCCTGGAGAACTCAACCAACAACTCAACCAGTGCCTCCTTGCGTGCCACTAATGCGCACTAGGGAAAACTCAACCCTCCAACAACTCGACCTCCTCCAGGTAAAAACAATCCTCCTCCGGTAACTAAGCCCTGCAATCTCCTCCTACTTGGCCCTGCTAAATTCACCCCAATCCACTCACACTTCTCCTTGTTTGTGCTCTTGATCAACAAAGGCACTCGCACTTAAGATAAAGTCACTCTCTCTAAATGATGACTCGCTACACAACTTTTTGTGTCTTCACCTCCTCCCTAGGCTCCCTTTATAATCTTGATTGAGTCGAAATCCCTAACCCAAATCTCCCTTCTAGAACCATCTTGGAGATCAACAATTGAGATTATTTCTAATTCACTTAAATAACTAAATTATTTATCTTTAGAAAATAACTCAATAGTCCACAATAGTTAGTTTACTTTAATTAGTGTACTTTTCCTAAGTTAGACTTAGGAAAAAACATAAATCACTTACTCCACCAAGCAAGCACCTAGAAGAGGCAAATAATGTCTTCCACATGCTAAGACACCAAGCTTATGCAAAAGACCTTTTGAAGCTACCACTCACTTCAACACTCCCTCCTAGCAAGTAAGGGATTCTCCACCACCCCCACCTTATCTCGGTACTTCACAAACTTTCCATTCACTAGAGGCTTAGTGAGAACATCTGCCACCTACTCCTTTATAAAAATGTAATGCAATCCCACAACACCCCTCTCGACCTTGTGTCTGATGAAGTGATATTTGATCTCAATATGCTTGGACCGGTCATGAAACACAATATTCTCAGACAACTTAATGCAACTCTAATCATCACAGTGGATCACAATTAGCCCCATCTGCTGATCAAATAACTTTGCAAGCATCTTGTGAAGCTAAACTACCTCACAACTCACCATCCTCGATGCCATGTACTTTGCCTCTATTGAACTAAGTGCCATTGGTTGTTGCTTCTTGTAGAACCTGCCTACATGGAAATCTCTCTAATACACCTAAAAACCTTGAGACAACTCGATATACACCTCCTCCTCAATTACCCCATTGAGAAAAGCTGTCTTCATTGTTACTTTTCTACAAAATTATGCAACTGCTTAGTGAATAACTGAAAACTAGGCAACTAAAAACTTAAACCAAATTCACTTTCACCAAGATACAAAATTTCTTAACTGATAAGCAACAAAATATAATCATGGAGATAAAAACACAATCACACAAAATGACACATTCGTTTACCCAAGAAGCCTAAATAGGAAAACCTGCCTTCTTTGTTGTAGTATTTCATTGATTGAGCATTTTATTGATTGAGCTCGAGCAATTGAATCTTTTACAAGGCAATCGGTGACACTGAGAACAACCTTGTTCTCTCGCTAAGCTAGCTTGGACTCACCTTGGAAATCTCGTCATCCCTACTCCTAATCCTTTGTGCACTAGCAGCCCAATTTCCTAGCGCATTAGGGCCTATTTCCTTGCACATAAAATATCCTATTTTGTAGCGCAAATAACTCTTATTTCTATGTGCACTTGGTCTCCTATTATTTAGGATGCAACTCCTAAATCTTTGCGCAAATTTGCTTGATAAATTTGTGCATTCTTGGTCCTCCAAGCTAGCACATCACAAGCAAAGAGTTGTCACACAAACTCGTGCCTTCAACAATGAACAAATTGTGTGCCTTTTCCCTTCTTTTATAGATTTGATTCATGCTAAATTAGGCGAGTTATATTTTTAGAACTTGATTTGTGATTGACTAGTTAATTGAGTCGAATTGGTTCTCTCTCAAATCATCACTGGAGTTATAACTCGTCCTTCCTTCAATCAATGACTGAAGCTCCAACTTGTTCTGTCTACACTCATAACTACCACTCGATCCTATAGTCAAATAAGGAAAGACCTATGCATGAACTTAAGTCTAACACATGATTCGCATCATGCTAAAATAAAGACAACTTGTGGTCTTTTTGGCTAAGGCACGAGCCAGAGAAGACCTTCCACTCGCTACAATTTTCAATACTTCCTCTTAGCGAGGAAGGGATTCTGTAAAACTCCCAACTTGTCTCTGAAATAGAAAAAACTATTTTTCGATGCCTTGGTCAAGATATTTGTCATCTACTCCTCTATTGGAAAGTATGATAGCTTCACTATCCCTTTCTACACACAATCTTTGAGATGATGATACTTGATCTCAATATGCTGGGAGCAATCATGAAACACTAGATTCTCATTTTTTTTACATTTACATGCCCATTCATTATATGGAAAAGATACATTGTTGGTTATCCTTTAAGGCACTCACAGACTCAGAAATATCTAGATTTAGTATAGTGGTTGGTGGTTTCAATATAGTTTTGACAAGTAAAAAAGAATCATGAGGTAAAATTGTGCGAGATACATTTCAAGAAAGGAAGGAAGACCTCTTGTTGATTGGGACTTTGTGGATGTCAACTTGCAAAAGGGAAATATCCTTGTAGTAATAGTAGAATTGGTACAAGAAACATTGCGGGGAGATTAGATCGCTTCCTCATCTGTGGTGATTTTCTTTTGTGGGATTAGCCCATCTCTTCCAAGATCATTCCATCTAGTTTTTTGGACAAGCAGCCAATTGTTGTCACCTTTAGGCAATTTACAAACCTTAGGTTTATTCCTTTCCAGTTTTTCCCTTTATAGCTTCAAAACCCTAGTGCAATAGAAGTCATCTCGGAAACCTAGAGGAAATCAATTTTTGGTTCTCCTTCATTTGTTTAGGAGTCAAAACTTTGGACTGTTAAGAATGCTCTCAAGGAATGGATCAAGGGCTCCCTATACTTCCCTCCTCAAGAACCACTAAACCTTCAAGACAATCTTGGAGCTCTTGAAAACAAAATGGAGAAAGGGAAGGTCACAAAACACAAATTAGAGGAAAGAGATCTCTACTGTAAAATACATAGATCTCATTGGAAGGAGAAAGAGAAACAGAAGCTCAAATCCCACAGTCTTTTGTTGAAGTTCAATAGCAAGAACACCTCATTCTTTCATAAGCAAGAAAGAAAAAAAAAAAGTAGGCAAAGAAATTAACCATGAGTATGGAACACGGCTGGGTGATTTTGCAGCAATCAAAGAAGCAACGGATACACACTTTGAGGCCTTATACACAGTCGAAGAAGGTACAGATCAACTAGAGTTAGTCATGTCCCAACACAAGTCACCCTTGAGGAGAATTCAAAGTTGTCTAGAGACATGGAAGAAATATAACTCATATAAGAAATTTGGAGTCTTGATCTTGATAAGGCTCCAGGACTAACTGGTTCTCCATTCGCCTTATTCAAGCATGTTGGTGCATTACCAAGTATGATATTAGGTGAACGCCAATTCAGTCACAAAACAAAAATAAAGCTAAAGGGAGCACCAATGACTCCCACTTAGCTCTTCGGCTCACTGAAAGTGATTAGCTTCACAAGAGAAATAAGAGGAATTAACCACTCCCAATTTGTAGATAATACTCTACTACTAGCGGGTGGACATTAGGAATCAAGATACAAGACAAACTATTTAATAAAATGTTCACATTTTGTGTAAAGCAGTCTATCCACATTCATAAGTGGATAGAATTTGCTTGGTGAGCAATGATTGAGGTAAACTCCTTTGTTATAGATGCATCAAGTATTCATTAATAACATCATGTGGTGTTATTGTGAGTATCTTCCTTTGAGCTTAGTTATATGACTCAACCATATTTAGGCTTTCCTCATTTAGTGATCTAACTCATTTTGTAATATGGTATCAGATAAGGGAAGCATTCAAGAGTCTTGGGCCTTTGAAAGACATGGTTTCCACTCTTGAGATTAAAATAATCTGAGAACCATAGAGTATAACCAAGCATGAAGCCATAGGGATTGTTGTCAACAGAGATGTATTGAGAGATCAACAGAGATGGATAGAGAGATACTCGGAATGTCTTCTCAAACTCTACAAGACATGATTTCAACTCGTTTAGCCAAAGAACAAAAAAGCGATTGTAGGCAATATGGAAGGTGATACTCAACATGAGATTGCATACCCAAATACAATTGTAGCAAACCAGCTAAAGAAAAAGGGTCACACAGCGTAGAACTGCAAATTTTAAGCTAATGATGTTGTCAAGGGAAAAGCACAAAGACAAATGACAAAACAAATGTAGACATTTTTTAAGATCCACCAAACACTAATAACAATGGTGATGACCTTACTAAAGAAAGGGCATTTTACATATTTTAAGAAGCCCACACTTTTAAGACAAGAAGGGATCTATTATAGATACAGTTCAACATTGGATGGTTGCCACGATAGTTTGGGAACTTGTGGATCTCAAGGATTATCCCTCATTAGGGTTTTAAGATATTAATGTATATTGTTATCCAATAATAAAGTTATGAACAATGCATGTGGATTACAATCTGGTAATTCAAATTCAAGAGATTCGCAATTCAGAGTTCGTGGCGGTGGAATTCCAAACCTTGAGAATTCAGTTTGGGAGCCACACCTTTACAAGGGCGACGAAGCAATGTAATGGAGCTCTACCTGGTCCAAAAACTATTTTCAAAGAAGAAGCTCCAGAAGAATGTTTGAATCTAATGTTTAAGTTGTTATCAACATGTTTCATCTCCAATATGTGTTAATTTCAATATTGTAAGCCTTAAGAGGGCGTGTTAGGATATGAGGCTTACAAGTTACCATGTAATAAAATCACTTTATAACTTTAAAAATATGTTAATGTTCAGATTTTGTGTAAATTGGTCTATCCCACATTCATATGTGGAGATGATTTGCTTAGTGAACAATAATATATAATGAAATAAACCACTTTATAGTAGATGCACCAATTATTCATTAATAACATCATATGGTATTATTATGAGTATCTTCCTTTGAACTTAGTTATGTGACTCAACCCTATCTAGGCTTTCCTCATCGTTCCATCCATTTGATACAATGGAACAACCTGTTTTGGCCCATGACTATCTATACTCAGTCAAATATTCTTTAATGCAAAAAACCTCTTTTGCAAAAGGCTTCCCCTCAAGTCAAACATACTAGGGCCTTTGAAGCCCTTTTCTACACATATAACAAAGTCCCACATAGCTTGGTAATAAGGTGAGCAGACAGCGTTAAAGGCGATATCTGCATCATACCACCATCTAGAAATGTATTGCAAAGAAGTTTCTTTGCATTGCTTTTTCCAATGGTTATCCAAAGTGGGTTGAGTTAGAATTGGTTGAGAGGAAGTGGCATTAGCAAAGGTAGAGGGGGGGAAGTTGAGAAATAACTCTTGATGTTCATCCTCCTTTTAGTATTTACCTCTAGATTGTTGACGTTGATTATAATACCCCAGAGCGGGAGGAACATAATGAAAGGGTCATGGACATTGGTGTAAGGGATAGAAGAGGAGTCTTGGATCTCAAAATCTTCACACCCATCTACTCTCATAACCGGTATAACTTTCTTCTTCCTTGCAATTTCCTCTTGGATAGCCTTATCCCTAGCCTTATGTTCCTCAAAATTCTCAAGGAATTCTACCCTATCACTTCATTTAGTGGTTTTACTTGGCCTCTTATCCCAACCAAGTGTTGTTTCAACCTGTGAATACCCTCTCCTCCAACAGATTTTTGGCAAGATTTGCAGATCATTTTGCTATCAATCATATTACAATGAGCCCATGCTTGGCTTTTGGAGGCATGGTGGCTAATGAAATATTTGAAATTTGCAAAGGAAATAAATCTGCAAATTATAATAAAAATAATAAAAAACAGCTAAGCAAAATGGAAAACCTAAGATAAATTTGGAAAAAAAAATGGGGCAGATTTAGCCGAAAAGCAAAAACAAAAAAACAAAAATTAAATACATGGACAGCAATGAAATATGTGGATTTTTCAAATGAAAAGCTTTACCTGGAAATGAAAACTAGCTGCCTTAGTCTCCTCCTAAAGATGTCAACTCAACTAGACAGCTCCCAAATGACAAACACAGCCCAAATTCTCTGCTGTTACATTTGATCCAGAAAAAACTCAGCACTCTCCAAGCACGCTGATGCTCACAAAAACTCCCAATGAGATGTGTGAGGCAAATGAGAAGGGAGGAATGATTTTAAAGACTTGGAGGAGCTGTTTTCGGAGGGAAAAAGACCCTAGTTTCCTACAAAACCGCTTACAACTGCCCAAAACAACTCCGCATGAGGTCTGTGGCTGCAGACATGGGCGCTAGTAATGACTTGGTTGGGTTATGACAGAACTGGACAAGTTATACCAGTTCAAGCCAGTTTTGGTACCAAACGGGCTGGTTCATGGATGCTTTGGTAACAAACAGCGGTCTACCACAGCCCAAACTGGCCGGTTCATGGCGGGTTTGGTACCAAACCAGGGTCCACCATGGCCCTCACTTGGTCATTGGCCAGGTTGATCTCCAAGCCTAATGAACTGGCTGGTTTGACCAGGTAGTGGTTCAACCGGCCAAGTTTTATAACTATGATTTATATAGTACCATTTCTTCATTTTGATAAGGCCATTGTACGTATTTATCCTATCACATTTTAAAGATTAATTAGAAGCATCACTAATAGCTTTTCTAGTAATTTTACATTCATATCATAAAAAGTTGGTTGTTCTATTATTCTTTTACATGACACCTTCTTATAGAACTTGTTAATGGAAGTAGAGAGGATTGTAGTAAAATTATAATACACATCTTCAATGTTGTCCTTATAAGTAAAAAGATTCAAATCCTTTAAGAAGATATCAGCTTTACTTTTGTCAAAACACAGGTGCTTTTGATTATCAAAATTTTCTTTCATGGGGATTTTGTGCATGGTAAGTTACGAATATTCTTTAATGCAAACAATCTCTTTTTCAAAAGGCTTCCCCTCAAGTCATACATACTAGGGCCTTTGAAGCCCTTTTCTACACATATAACAAAGTCCCACATAACTTGGTAATAAGGTGAGCAGACAGCATTAAAGGCGATATCTGTATCATACCACCATCTAGAAATGTATTGCAAAGAAGCTTTTTTGCATTGTTTTTTCCAATGGTCATCCAAAGTGGGTTGAGTTAGACTTGGTTGGGAGGAAGTGGCATTACCAAAGGCAGTGGGAGGAGAAGTTGAGAAATAACTCTTGATGTTCATCCTCCTTCTAATTTTTACCTCTAGATTGTTGACGTCAATTATAATACCCCAGAGCGGGAGTAACATAATGGAAGGGTCATGGACATTGGTGTAAGGAATAGAAGAGGAGTCTTGGATCTCAAAATCTTCACACCCACCTACTCTCATAGCTGGTATAACTTTCTTCTTCCTTGCAATTTCCTCTTGGATAGCCTTATCGCTAGCCTTATGTTCCTCAAAATTCTCAAGGAATTCTACCCTATCACTTCATTTGGTGGTTTTACTTGGCCTCTTCTCCCAACCAAGTGTCGTTTCAACCTGTGAATAACCTCTCCTCCAATAGATTTTTGGCAATATTTGCAGATCATTTTGCTATCAATCATATTACAATGAGCCCATGCTTGGCTTTTGGAGGCATGGTGGCTAATGAAATATTTGAAATTTGCAAAGGAAATAAAACTGCAAATTATAATAAAAATAATAAAAAACAGCTAAGCAAAATGGAAAACCTAAGATAAATTTGGAAAAAAAAATGGGGCAGATTTAGCCTACAAACAGGCTGAAATTTAAAAGTTGAAACTTGAAAGAACCGAAAAACAAAAACAAAAACCAAAAATTAAATACATGGACAGCAATGAAATATGTGAATTTTTCAAATGAAAAGCTTTACGTGGAAATCAAAACTAGCTGCCTTAGTCTCCTCTTAAAGATGCCAACTCAACTAGACAGCTCCCAAATGACAAACACAGCGCAAATTTTGTGCTGTTACATTTGATACAGAAAAAACTCAGCACTCTCCAAGCACGCTACCACTCACAAAAACTCCAAATGAGATATTTGAGAAAAATGAGGGGAGGAATGATTTTAAAGACTTGGAGGGGCTGTTTTCGGAGGGAAACAGACCCTAGTTTCCTACAAAACCACTTACAACTGCCCAAAACAACTCCGCATGAAGTCTGTGGCCGCAGACATGGGCGCTAGTAATGACTTGTTCGGGTTATGACAGAACTGGCCAAGTTATACCAGTTCATGCGGTTTTGGTACCAAACGGGCTGGTTCATGGATGCTTTGGTAACAAACAGGGGTCTACCACAGCCCAAACTGGCCGGTTCATGGCTGATTTGGTACCAAACCAGGGTCTACCACGGCCCTCACTGGGTCATTGGCCGGGTTGACCTCCAAGCCTAATGAACTGGCTGGTTTGACCAGGTAGTGGTTCAACCGGCCAAGTTTTACAACTATGATTTATATAGTACCATTTCTTCATTTTGATAAGGCCATTGTACGTATTTATCCTATCACATTTTAAAGATTAATTAGAAGCATCACTAATAGCTTTTCTAGTAATTTTACATTCATATCATAAAAAGTTGGTCGTTCTATTATTCTTTTACATGACACCTTCTTATAGAACTTGTTAATGGAAGTAGAGAGGACTGTAGTAAAAGTATGATACACATCTTCAATGTTGTCCTTATAAGTAAAAAGATTCAAATCCTTTAAGAAGATATCAGCTTTACTTTTGTCAAAAAACAGGTGCTTTTGATTATCAAAATTTTCTTTCATGGGGATTTCGTGCATGGTAAGTTACGAATATTCTTTCATGGGGATTTTGTAATATTCTTTAATGCAAACAATCTCTTTTGCAAAAGGCTTCCCCTCAAGTCATACATACTAGGGCCTTTGAAGCCCTTTTCTACACATATAACAAAGTCCCACACAGCTTGGTAATAAGGTGAGCAGATAGCATTAAAGGTGATATCTGCATCATACCACCATCTAGAAATGTATTGCAAAGAAGCTTCTTTGCATTGTTCTTTCCAATGGTCATCCAAAGTGGGTTGAGTTAGACTTGGTTGGGAGGAAGTGGCATTACCAAAGGCAGTGGGGGGAGAAGTTGAGAAATAACTCTTGATGTTCATCCTTCGTTTAGTATTTACCTCTAGATTGTTGACGTTGATTATAATACCCCAGAGCGGGAGGAACATAATGGAAGGGTCATGGACATTGGTGTAAGGGATAGATGAGGATACTAGGGCCTTTGAAGCCCTTTTCTACACATATAACGAAGTCCCACATAGCTTGGTAATAAGGTGAGCAGACAGCATTAAAGGCGATAACTGCATCATACCACCATCCAGAAATGTATTGCAAAGAAGTTTCTTTGCATTGTTTTTTCCAATGGTCATCCAAAGTGGGTTGAGTTAGACTTGGTTGGAAGGAAGTGGCATTACCAAAGGCAGTGGGAGGTGAAGTTGAGAAATAACTCTTGATGTTCATCCTCTTTTTAGTTTTTACCTCTAGATTGTTGACGTTGATTATAATACCCCAGAGCGGGAGTAACATAATGGAAGGGTCATATACAATGGTGTAAGGAATAGAAGAGGAGTCTTGGATCTCAAAATCTTCACACCCACCTACCTACTCTCATAGCCAGTATAACTTTCTTCTTCCTTGCAATTTCCTCTTAGATAGCCTTATCCCTAGCTTTATGTTCCTCAAACTTCTCAAGGAATTCTACCCTATCACTTCATTTGGTGGTTTTACTTGGCCTCTTATCCCAACCAAGTGTTGTTTCAACCTGTGAATACCCTCTCCTCCAACAGATTTTTGGCAATATTTGCAGATCATTTTGCTATCAATCATATTACAATGAGCCCATGCTTGGCTTTTAGAGGCATGGTGGCTAATGAAATATTTGAAATTTGCAAAGGAAATAAATCTGCAAATTATAATAAAAATAATAAAAAACAGCTAAGTAAAATGGAAAACCTATGATAAATTTGGAAAAAAAAATGGGGCAGATTTAGCCTACAAACAGGCTGAAATTTAAAAGTTGAAACTTGAAAGAACCGAAAAACAAAAACAAAAACCAAAAATTAAATACATGGGCAGCAATGAAATATGTGGATTTTTCAAATGAAAAGCTTTACGTGGAAATGAAAACTAGCTGCCTTAGTCTCCTCTTAAAGATGCCAACTCAACTAGACAGCTCCCAAATGACAAACACAGTCCAAATTTTCTGCGGTTACATTTGACTCAGAAAAAACTCAGCACTCTCCAAGCACACTAACACTCACAAAAACTCCAAATGAGATGTTTGAGGCAAATGAGAGGGGAGGAATGATTTTAAAGACTTGGAGGGGCTGTTTTCGGAGGGAAACAGACCCTAGTTTCCTACAAAACCACTTACAACTGCCCAAAACAACTCCGCATGAAGTCTGTGGCCGCAGACATGGGTGCTAGAAATGACTTGGTCGGGTTATGACAGAACTAGCCAAGTTATACCAGTTCATGCCGGTTTTGGTACCAAACGGGCTGGTTCATGGATGCTTTGGTAACAAACCGGGGTCTACCACAGCCCAAACTGGCCGGTTCATGGCTGATTTGGTACCAAACCAGGGTCTACCACGGCCCACACTGGGTCATTGGCCGGGTTGACCTCCAAGCCTAATGAACTGGCTGGTTTGACCATGTAGTGGTTCAACCAGCCAAGTTTTACAACTATGATTTATATAGTACCATTTCTTCATTTTGACAAGGCCATTGTACGTATTTATCCTATCACATTTTAAAGATTAATTAGAAGCATCACTAATAGCTTTTCTAGTAATTTTACATTCATATCATAAAAAGTTGGTTGTTCTATTATTCTTTTACATGACACCTTCTTATAGAACTTGTTAATGGAATTAGAGAGGGTTGTAGTAAACTTATGATACACAACTTCAATGTTGTCCTTGTAAGTAAAAAGATTTAAATCCTTTACGAAGATATCAGCTTTACTTTTTTCAAAAAACAGGTGCTTTTGATTATCAAAATTTTCTTTCATGGGGATTTTGTGCATGGTAAGTTACATATATTCTTACTTGCAAAAAATCTCTTTTGCAAAAGGCTTCCCCTCAAGTCATACATACTAGGGCCTCTGAAGCCCTTTTCTACACATATCACAAAGTCCCACATAGCTTGGTAATAAGGTGAGCAGATAGATTAAAGGCGATATCTGCATCATACCACCATCTAGAAATGTATTGCAAAGAAGCTTCTTTGCATTGTTTTTTCCAATGGTCATCCAAAGTGGGTTGAGTTAGACTTGGTTGGGAGGAAGTGGCATTACCAAAGGCAGTGGGGGGAGAAGTTGAGAAATAACTCTTGATGTTCATCCTCCTTTTAGTATTTACCTCTAGATTGTTGATGTTGATTATAATACCCCAGAGCGGGAGGAACATAATGGAAGGGTCATGGACATTGGTGTAAGGGATAGAAGAGGAGTCTTGGATCTCAAAATCTTCACACCCACCTACTCTCATAGCCGGCATAACTTTCTTCTTCTTTGCAATTTCCTCTTGCATAGCCTTATGTTCCTCAAACTTCTCAAGGAATTCTACCCTATCACTTCATTTGGTGGTTTTACTTGGCCTCTTATCCCAACCAAGTGTTGTTTCAACCTATGAATACCCTCTTCTCCAACAGATTTTTGGCAATATTTACAGATCATTTTGCTATCAATCATATTACAATGAGCCCACGCTTGGCTTTTGAAGGCATGGTGGCTAATGAAATATTTGAAATTTGCAAATGAAATAAATCTGCAAATTATAATAAAAATAATAAAAAACAGCTAAGCTAAATGGAAAACCTAAGATAAATTTGGAAACAAAAATGGGGCAGATTTAGCCTACAAACAGGCTGAAATTTAAAAGTTGAGACTTGAAAGAACTGAAAAACAAAAACAAAAAACAAAAATTAAATACATGGACAGCAATGAAATATGTGGATTTTTCAAATGAAAAGCTTTACGTGTAAATGAAAACTAGCTGCCTTAGTCTCCTCCTAAAGATGCCAACTCAACTAGACCGCTCCCAAATGACAAACACAGCCCAAATTCTCTGCTGTTACATTTGATCCAGAAAAAACTCAGCACTCTCCAAGCACGGTGATGCTCACAAAAACTCCAAATGAGATGTTTGAGGCAAATGAGAGGGGAGGAATGATTTTAAAGACTTGGAGGGGCTGTTTTCGGAGGGAAACAGACCCTAGTTTCATATAAAACCACTTACAACTGCCCAAAACAACTCCGCATGAGGTCTGTGGCCACAGACATGGGTGCTAGTAATGACTTGGTCGGGTTATGACAGAACTGGCCAAGTTATACCAGTTCATGCCGGTTTTGGTAGCAAACGGGCTTGTTCATGGATGCTTTGGTAACAAACCGGGAACTACCACAGCCCAAACTGGCCGGTTCATGGCTGGTTTGGTACCAAACCAAGGTCTACCATGGCCCTGACTGGGGTCATTGGCCGGGTTGACCTCCAAGCCTAATGAACTGGCTGGTTTGACCAGGTAGTGGCAATGTTTTTAAAACTGGAACCGGTGACCGGACCGGTCCACCTAATGAACCGGTTTACCGACCGGAACCGGTCTAACCGGGACTTGTTTGGTCTAAAAGAACCAGTTTTAGAAAAATACATTAAATAATTAATTTTTAATGAAAAAACTATTTTTAAGATTTAAAACCATGATTCCAAGCCAATAAACACAAAATATGCAATGATTGTTCATTTATATACCATGTAAAGGTGAATATATCAAAATGGCACCGAGTGCAATAAATATTATCGGCAAAATACATAAGCAATGAGGTTCTAAATGGCCTCTAGGGTGCAAAAACAAAGCCTACAAACTATGAGGCCAGTGGCCTACTACAAGACTGCAGTCTACATATCTGATAATACTATAATAGTGATTAACATTATCACTTTAAACTTCTCGTGAGTCATCATGATCAAACTCAGTTGGTTGAGTCTCGACTCCCAAACTTTGCAGTCACAAACTTCTCTGTTGGTTCAGTGATTTGAGTCTCAAACTTCTGAAGGTATTCTGCCCTAATATGCCCCCTATTATTTCATTTGGTGCTCCACATGGCATTACATGGCCTCCTATCCCAGCCAAGTGTTACTTGAACCTGTTAATACCCCCTCCTTGAATGGATTTTTGGCAATATTTGCAGATCATTTTGCCATCAATCATATCACAGTGAGCCCATGCAGTATCTCTGGCTTTTGGAGGCATGATGACTACGACTTAGCTTAAACTTTGTTGTTCCACTACTCCAGCAAAAACTCAACACTCTCCAAGCTCCCAAGCAAACTCACAAACACTCCAAATGAGATGTGTGAGACAAATGAGAGGGAGAGGGGCCTCTTAAAGGCTTGGAGAGGGTGATTTTGGAGGGAAAACACCCTTCGTTTCCCTCCAAAACCCCTAAAACACAGTCAAAAAGTCGCTTTTTGGCCTCACAGTGGGCGTGCCTCCTAACCGGCCGGTTTAGGACGGAACCGGTCGGTTTGTATCAAACCCGCTGGTTCTGTCCTAAACCGGCCGGTTAGGACCGATTTAGGGCAAAAAATGGAGAAGTGCCCCCTCTAACCGGGTTTTTTGGCCGGTTTCAACCGGTGGGCCTGATAACCAGCCGGTTAGACCAGTAACCGGTTAGCAAGGCCGGTTTTGAAAACTATGGGTAGTGGTTCAACCAGCCAAGTTTTACAACTATGATTTATATAGTACCATTTCTTCATTTTGATAAGGGCATTGTACGCATTTATCCTATCACATTTTAAAGATTAATTAGAAGCATCACTAATAGCTTTTCTAGTAATTTTACATTCATATCATAAAAAGTTGGTTGTTCTATTATTCTTTTACATGACACCTTCTTATAGAACATGTTAATGGAAGTAGAGAGGGTTGTAGTAAAATTATGATACACATCTTCAATGTTGTCCTTGTAAGTAAGAAGATTTACATCCTTTAAGAAGATATCAGCTTTACTTTTGTCAAAAAATAGGTGCTTTTGATTATCAAAATTTTCTTTCATGGGGATTTTGTGCATGGTAAGTTACAAATGCTCTCAAGCTAATAGTCATTTAAGAGGTCAAAATTTGTATTTGAGATACACATTGCCACCTTAGAGTAAACAAGATAAATTTCTCTGGACCATGATCATTTTGAACACAGTTGCCACAGCCCAGTCATTTGTAAGATACATATGCTCTCAAGTTAAAATATGTAACACAATTAATTTTTTTTGGTGGCATGCAAACAAGTAAAGACAATAAGATCCAAAGACAGCCAAGCTTAAAACCCAAATTATTTTTCCAAATACACTAATAAATGTGAAAATATACATCATCAGGCAACAGAGTCTTTAAAAGAATTAGGGCACCTGTTTAATTCGTTCACAAAAAGATATTAGAGAACAAGGTAATGAATTGATGCATACCTGATAACCTGAACTTGAGCCTTAATCACAAGGATATCTGCCACAATGAAGCCATCCGATACTTTTGATAGCTCCATAAACTTTTTCCAACCCCAATCATGTTCCTTTTTACAGAATCGGTGGAGTGTATCTAAAAATATTTCAATTTTAAAGGGCTTGTTAAAACTATAATATAACAAAATAAGGACTTCCTAGGACACGAAAAACCTTAGTAAAACAGCTAAATCAACCGACCAAAAGCATGACAATTACCGGAGTATTTAGATTTCTTTGGATCCTTGTTCACTACAGCAATTGTAAATTGAGCAAAATGACTCCAACCTGTAAACACGCAAGTTTATACTGGAATGCAAAGAAAACGAAAATTCACATAAAAGCAATCTACACTAATTACCTTACGGTTGAAGCACATAAATAAACATGAGAAATATACAACTTAGCTGACTACTAGCTTGTGAAGTCTCATAGCTGAGTCCCAACCACAAAACAACTTGTATACGGTAAGCAAACAATAGAAGAAAGCAACAAAGAGTTCTGATAGTATGCAGGGTAAGAAAGGGTCAGGATTAACAGGTAAAAAGGTAGAATAAGCATACAGATGCATACTATTCTACTGTGTATGATTACAGGCTGAAATTTTGGGCCACTTATAGGTAGGAAAAATACCAAAAAGGTAGAATAAGCATACAGATGCATACTATTCTATTGTGTATGATTACAGGCTGAAATTTTGCGCCACTTGTAGGTAGGAAAAAATGCTAAAACAAAGGACATCCACTAATATGAAAAAAAGAAGCATCCAATGGGTTATCGTTGAAGTGCTAAGTACTACCTTGCAAAAACTTGTGGCAGGAGCCCAGAATTAAAACAAGTAAATATCAAGTCACCAAACAGACTGGAGATTGAATGAACAAATATAGATTTGCAAAGACAAACATAAAAAACATTAATGTCCTGACTTAGAGATTAGTCTAACTTGAGCAAAGTTGGCTTCTGGAATGAAGTCACAATCTGTTCTGCCAAAAAAGTCACGAATCTTTCTAAAAACAGTGGTTTTGTGTGACTTTAGGGCTATTATCTCATATCCTTCATTATGGAACTGTTTTATTTGAAGTAAAGCATCCCCGTGCATGTGCAATTGTAAAGACATAAGATACCAACATATGTAAGTCATAAATATACAGAGAGCTAAAAGTTTTTCAATATCGATCATTAGAAGTGGAAAACAAGAATTTATTTTACACAAAATGCAAAAGTACTCTAAAGTACAAGAATCTTGATAAAGAATATCACCTGGCAGGAGCTTGTCATAGTCAGACACACACAGAAAAAGAGAAAGGTGGTTACAGACATCACACCCCTGGGGATATACTAAGATGTACCTGCATATACATGAAAAAAATGTCAGTCTTTGTCTTTATATAAAAAAGTGAGGCAACTTTAATACTTAAAACCACAAAGGAGAAATGACTTCTACCATCGATAACCACCAACTTCAAACACATTACTCCGGAGCTCTCTTTTGCTGATTTCTGAAAATTTCTCAATTTTCCAGGTAAATTTGCCATAGAGATCAGTCGGCCTTGGTCCTGAAAAACATCATAATGCAAGATAAGGCCAGATTCAGAGACAGAAATGCATATCAGAATTTTAAGTAACATTGTAATCCCAGCACTACATTGATAAATACTGTGCACGTGTTAATTGGAGAATTCATGCAATGCATATTCTGCCATGAATCAGCACTAAAGAGCCCTACAGTGAGCATCGAGAAATACAGCAAACTTCAAAGTATGTGCTGGTTACATTTCACAAGTCAGTAATAATTGCTATGACAAAACTGACTGGCCTAGGATATATTACATTATAGGCAATGTCTAGAATTTAGGGAATCCTAAGTGACGGCAACTCCTTGAAGACTTGAATTTCCCAAGCGGTCATGGAAAATAAGGGTTTGGGGTGTTCAATACACAATGCAAGTGAACATATCCAACTTCATGATAATTAACAGAAATTGAGATTTAAATTATACACTAATCCCATTCACCTATTTTTAGACATCTATAGACATTACTAAGATAAGATAATTTTAGTAGATTTTAGGCTACTGTGTGGTGTGTTTTTGCACATAAAGAACTCTTATTTTCCACAGTGATGTTCGAACGTTGTCAACGTTTCGAATCCAAAAGTGGATCCATCTTCAGGAAAATGGTCGAAGGGAAGAGGAGGCAGAGAGAATGAATATGTATATGTAAAAGTAAATGGGCAGGAATAAGTAAAGGGAAGGTCGGCCGGCAGGAAGATAAAGCCTAAAAGAACATTATAAGAATATAATATTAGCCCATAATTTAATTATCTAATATATAAATATTATTAATAAAAGTTGATACAATATTACATTTATCGTTATCGGGAATTTATGCCAGGGGTCCAAAATTTTAATTATCGGCAATATCAGAGAAAATATCGGAAATTAACGGAAATTATTGGGAAACTTTAAAAAATACAAAAATAATCAGTTTTCTTTTTCAATTTTCAACTTCTAAAACAGGATCAACATCAAACACATTGCTACATAAATATGAAAATAAAATCGATATATAAGATGTCAAGTGATAGTAAATACATCAGACCAATATTGAAATATGATATTTGTCCTGAGTCATAAGATGTAATAAAATGATATGAAATCATATCAAAACAAAAATAAATGTATCTCATGAGATGATTCATGGCAATGAAAACAACGGCTTTCCCCTTGTTTGCTTGATGGAAAATGGTCAATTCAATCTCAACAATGTTATCAAAACTAGAACAAAAGATTGGTCGACCAAAAAATACATAAAATATTCAAATTTTGAAAAGAAAATATAATTCATGTGGATGCATATGAATCCAAATTATTATACACAAATACGCAAAATTTCTCATGTAAATAACAAGGGTGCATATAACCAAAATATCACTGAGTGCAATCCATCTTTAAATTGAAATAGATCAATGAAGAGGCTCTAAATGGCCTCCAAAATCCAACGAAAATCAGGCTACAACAAATAGCTAGATAACATCAAAATCATTGCCAGTATTGGTATCGTATTCATCAAGATCACCCACTAGAAATTAAATTAAGATAGAAAAAGCTTAACATCCTAATCAATAAAAAAATTCGAGTGAAGTGTACATTTTTACTAGGGTCATGAAGCAATGGTTCTACAATTAACGCCACCAACATTGACGTACATAGAGGGTTTGGTGATCTTGATCAAATGTTAGTTCCATACCCTCATACATCACAAAATCCAGTAGAAACATTGCAATCCCGCCAATCCCGAAATCCTAAAGACTATAAGTCTGTTGGATTTTGAGTGGGATCTAAAATTCTAATTTCTCCATATGAAATCCAATGATGTCAGAACCACTCTCAAACATCCTAACTCAATTAATGATAATGTTATAAACTTAAGTGAAAGGATGAAAATGAAAGATAAAGGAATTTGGAAAATGTCACTTTTACTTTAAGAATTTAATATTACCATTAACTATTAGGTTATGTATCTCATGATATGAATCTTAGGAAATGAAAACAATAGATTTCTCCTTGTTTGCTTGACAGAAATAGGAAGAGTATCATCACAACTCAATCCCCTAAATCACTTTTTAAAAAATTGGGTTAAAAAAAAAAAAATTAAAAATGGCAATAAGTTGAAATTGACAAATAGGACGATAATTTTGAAATTATCGTGATAATTTTGAAATTATCATGATAAATACTCAAATTCAATGTTTTAAAACTCCGAACCGGTCGAGGGTCGACTCCGACTCCAACTCGACCTAGTTTATTTCAATGACTCGGTCTTTGTAAAAAATACATTAATTATTTATTTTTGCATAAAAAATAATAATAATTTTAAATATTTTCATTCATGTTTCCAAACACAAAGCGTTTGAATATAGAGAGAAGACAACATATGATCAAAGTAGGCTCATGAATATATCCATTATATCAAAATGGCACCCAATGCACTGTCCAATACATGTAATATATAGAGATCAGAACAAAAACACATAACCAAGGAGGCTCTAAATGGCCTCTACAACAAAACATTACTAGTCACTAGTCACTATTGGCTACTGCTAGAGAAGCCAACATCATCTGGCTCAAACTTTGAATCAGAGTCAGACAGGGAAACCCATGGCTCCTCCTCAGTGCAATCTCCAACTGCGACTGTAGAAGTAGTAGCACTAGCAGGTGCAGTAGCTGCACACTGAGATAGACGAGCTATGCCCTTGCATCGTGGTTGAGTAGAGGAAGTGCTTGCAATTGGGGGACTTGGGGCTAGCTTGGTACTGGTGGATCCACATTTAACTGAATATTATGTTCAACTAATGCCTCCATCTGTAAATCCAAATCAAGGCCAATATCCTCATCAAAATCAAACTCTGTCGGGTGACTCTCCACTACCCAATCTGAAGTTGGATCAATATCTTCCAACACAATGGGATCTGTATTAGGTCTTTTGTTCGACAATTGGTTGCATCTTAGCCAGAGGTTGTATTGGACATAGACTAGATCATTTGATTGTTTTTGTTCCAAACGGTTTTGCTTCTTCATGTGAATCCTCTCAAAGACAGATCAATTGCGATCACACCTAGAAGCACTACAAGTTTGACTAAAAATACGAATTGCACACTTCTACAATTGAGGACAATGGCTACCAAATGCCTCCCACCATTGTGTTGCAAAAAACATAGTTGTGTAATGAGTTAGCTCAACAAATTATATCCAACTTTCAAATTATAAACAATCTAACAAAATAAGAATTTGAAAATTGAAATTGTTTGTTTACCTGGCTAATCTGCTTCCCTTGCAATCCTTGCTAGGTTCTTGCCAAAGGTAATTGTGGTACTGTTGAAACAAGTGATATGTCGATGTATCTCCAGCTGGTCACTCTCCTTAGGGACCATGCGCTCAAGGCACTCAATCAATCCATCTCTAACCTCCCCAATCAAAGCTTCTGCCTCGAAAACCTTATAATGGTACCTTTTGCTTCTTCGTGTGAATCCTCTCAAAGATAGATCAATTGCGCTCACACCTAGAAGCACTACAAGTTTGACTCAAAATACGAATTGCACACTTCTACAATTGAGGACAATGGCTACCAAATGCCTCCCACCATTGTGTTGCAAAAAACATAGTTGTGTAATGAGTTAGCTCAACAAATTATATCCAACTTTCAAATTATAAACAATTTAACAAAATAAGAATTTGAAAATTGAAATTGTTTGTTTACCTGGCTAATCTGCTTCCCTTGCAATCCTTGCTAGGTTCTTTCCAAAGGTCCCTGTGGTACTGTTGAAACAAGTGATATGTCGGTGTATCTCTAGCTGGTCACTCTCCTTAGGGACCATGTGCTCAAGGCACTTAACCAATCCATCTCTAACCTCCCCAGTCAAAGCTTCTGCCTCGAGAGCTTTATAATGATACCTTTTGCTTCTTCGTGTGAAGCCTCTCAAAGATAGATCAATTACGCTAACACCTAGAAGCACTGCAAGTTTTACTCAAAATACGAATTGCACACTTCTACAATTGAGGACAATGGCTACCAAATGCCTCCCACCATTGTGTTGCAAAAAACATAGTTGTGTAATGAGTTAGCTCAACAAATTATATCCAACTTTCAAATTATAAACAATTTAACAAAATAAGAATTTGAAAATTGAAATTGTTTGTTTACATGGCTAATCTACTTCCCTTGCAATCCTTGCTAGGTTCTTGCCAAAGGTACCTGTGGTACTGTTGAAACAAGTGATATGTCCATGTATCTCCAGCTGGTCACTCTCCTTAGGGACCATGCACTCAAGACACTCAATCAATCCATCTCTAACCTCCCCAGTCAAAGCTTCTGCCTCGAGAGTTTTATAATGATACCTTGGGCTCAGAAAAAAACCAGTTGCATGTATAGGGCGATGGAGTTGATTATTCCATCTTTGATCAATGATTTCCCAAATGGGCCCATACTTAGCCACTCTATCTTTGTATGTTGCCTTTATTTGTTCCTTTGCTTGATCCATAGCCTCATAAATTAAGCCCATAGCCAATCTTTCCCCATCCACCAACCGTAACACCTTAACAAGTGGCTCAACAACCTTCACAATCTCTGCTGCCTTTTTCTAAAATATTTCTTCATTAACTTTATTTCTCACATCTTTGCCATCTTGTCTGTGAGCCCATTGACATTCATTCCATTCATCACCGGAAAACACCCTTTGCAAGCTTCTATGTTGGGAAAGCATAGATTGCAATGTCAAAAAATGAGTTGCAAATCTAGTGATGGCAGGCCTAACAATTCATATCTATTCTCGTATATGTTTCAATGCAACTTAGGCCAAACCGAATCAAAAATCTCAAGAAGAACAATGGTAGATCTAGAAGAAAAAATCAGGCAAAAACAACCAATAGCCAAAGAAGACAATGTTCTCCCCCTCCTCCTCCAAACCACCTTCTCAAAATAACACCTTCCAAGCCCTAGAGGAGGTGCATGAAGATAGGGAACTCGTTCCAAAAACCGAAGCCTGACAAGGGACTCAAGAAGTTCTCGAGCAAGAGGCAAAGGGCCCTATGGCAAGAACCCTCTAGATCCAATCATGTCCTCAAAACTGATTAACATAGGGGAAGCAACCCAAGAAATAGTTCAAGCCCCTGACGGATCCAAAGAGGGGGCCTCAATCCAAAGGGCAACCCAAGCCAGATCTGCACACCAACAAGAAGGCAAGGTGGAGGAAAACCAGGGGGTAAATCAGGGGGAAAATGAGGAAGGAAGTCAAGCAAAGAAGTCTGACAGACAACGACAAAATGAGAAAAGCAGTTGGGGCTTCAATCAAGACAAGACTCCTTCAAAGGATACTCCCATGAAGAATCAACACAGAAGAAAAACACGAGAATGGATGTTGATAGGTCCTCTCATCCGACTAGTAAATAATGAAAATCATCTCATGGAATTGCAAAGGGTTGGCTAGCAAAAGAAAAATCCAAGTTATGAAATATTTAGTGTAGGATGCTTGCCCCTCCATTACCTACCTCCAAGAGATGAAACTTCCAGAGGCAACGAAGCTTTTTGTCACTGATCTATTCTGGAAAAATACTTCGGCAATAGAAAATAGTTCTTTTGGAGCATCCAAATGACTATGCACAGTTTAGAATGCAAGACAATTTCAGTTAATGAGTCACCTTGTTCTTCAGAATGTAATATTGACGATTTTGGAGCACCGAGACACAGTGCGTAAACTAAAGCTTTACAATATTTATGCCCCAGTTCTTTACGGAGAAAGGCAGGCATTTTGGAATGCTTTGAATGCATTGTATTCAGAGGATCACCACCACCAAAGCATCTTGGTTGGGGACTTCAACACCATCTTAGACACATCAGAGAAAAGAGGGGAAATATAGTAAGGGGCCTCTTTAGAGAACATCTGGAGGACCTTTTATTAGATTGGGAATTGGTGGATATGGAACCTCGCAATAGAATATTCTCTTGGACCAATCAAAGGACTAGTGCCCAATTCATAACTGCCAACTTGGATCAATTTTTTATCCATAAAGACTAGTTTCTACAGGAGTTGTTTTTTCAGGCAGAAACTCTTATCAATGTGGCCTCTGACCATAATCCCATCTCTCTACTAGTTTCAAGAGGGGTCACTTTTAATCACTCCAAATTTGTGTATTCGGAAGGGGGATCTACTCAAGAGGAAGATTTGGAGTATCTCCTCTAAGAAATTCCCAAATCCCCGAGTTAATTACCCAGTGTTGAAGTTTTGAGAAACTAGGGAGAAATTTCACTAGAAATAACTTTAATTGCTTAACCCCTTTCACCCTTGAAGCGAATTATTTCTCAAGAGTAAATTATTTTTCATAAGAGCAAAAGTTATTTCAAAAATATTTTATAAAGCAATTAGACATGTGCAAAATAAAATCACTTCAGTGATCTAATTCGAATGGATCACTCTAGGAGCTTCCAAAACACTTAATTCAAGGAAGGGATTTTGCCTCAAAGATTTCTATATATTAAATAGAGGCCTTCATTTGCAATACATCGAGTTCTCTCTCTCGCTTCGGTGATCTAGCTCTCTAATTGGTGATCAAGCCCTTGTATCAATAATTGATCTCTTTTATTATAAGTAGCAGATCTATTGCATATTTGCATATCTCCTATCATCATTGGCAAATCTCTTATTACCAGTAGCAGATCTCTTATTATCAGTAGTAGATATATTGCAGATTTGCAAATCTCTTATCATCATTGGCAGATCTCTTATTATCAGTAACAGATCTATTGCAGATTTGCAGATCTCTTATCATCATTGGTAGATCTATTGTTTGGCAGATCTACTATTTGGC
Source organism: Pinus taeda (assembly GCA_000404065.3). Lineage (NCBI taxonomy): Eukaryota > Viridiplantae > Streptophyta > Pinopsida > Pinales > Pinaceae > Pinus > Pinus taeda. Next base: position 74,301 of record APFE030122793.1, on the reverse strand, counting down.
AGATCTATTATTTGACAGATCTATTGTTTGGCAGATCTATTGATAGATCTCAAAACTCTCTTTCAACTCTTGCACCAGTGGTTTTTGCTCGTCATTTGTTGTTGTTAATGCTCTCGCTCCAGAGAAGGATTATTGCAGTTGGTATTTCTCTCGCACCAGAATTATTTAGCTCCTGTATTTATTTCGCTCCATTGATATTCTATTCTTGATATTGCTTTCGCACGAGAGTTCCATTGTTGGTATATTGCCCTTGATTCAGTAGCATCCTGATCTTGCATTTGGAGAATATTGCTCTCATTATTTAGCTATCGTACTTTTGCACTTTGTTCAAGCACTTGTGTCTACTGCTCTTGTTTTGGAAGCCTTTGGAGGCTTGTGGTGGTATTTTGAAGTTGTCGTATTAAAAAGGGTTGTTACTATTGTTATTTGTAAAAGGGGATTTGTACTCTTATTATGTATCTTTGTTGAACATTTGAAGACGATATAATAGAAGAGCATTTTAAAAAGGGTTTTCCCCCATAGTGGTGTTTTTCCCTGGTCTTGGACCAAATCTTGTGTTGTGTTGTTCATTGACTATCTTCTATGGTTTATGATCTCAGAAATTAAATTTTAAATCTGCAAAATTTAACATGGTATCAGAGTTGTGGTGAAGATAAGCTCAAGAACAGTAAGCTTAAGGCAATTATCTAATGAAATACCTTATTTGTTGCTCAAAATACAACAGTATCTCAATTCAAATGGCTACGTCCTTCTTCAAGGACAGCGAGAAATTGACAGGGGCTTCAAATTATGTTGCTTGGAAACTCAAACCGAACACCAACTTGAACGGAGAAGATGTTATAGAGTATGTCCAAGGAGGTGTACCCCAACCTCCTGAAAATGCCCCTGTTGTTGCTCAGGCAAGATAAAAAAAAGGTGAGATCAAAGCCTGCAAAATTAACATTGATTCTTGAAAAATACCATCTTCTTACATGTATCTCCAAACTGAAGCATCTAAGGAAATGTATGACAAGATTGTTGGCATGTTTGAAGTCCAAAATCTGAATCATGTCCTTGACCTGAAGAAACATCTCAAAGATATCAAATTGAATAAGGGAGAATCCATTCAATCTTATTTTATAAGCAACACTGAAATCAAGGACCAAATTTTGTCTATTGGCGAGCCCAAGTCTGATAGGGAATTGGTACACACAACCCCTGATGGACTTTCTGCAGCGTGGGAAGTATTCATTACTACTATTAGCAATAACAATGTTCTGCCAACTTTTGATGAATTGATTGGAAGATGAAGCAAGAAGAATCAAGGATGATTTCAAGGACATAAAGAAGGAGAACCATGTGCCTTCGCTGCACAAGCAAAGAAGAAGAAAGGAAAGGGAAAATCTTCTATGCCAAAATGCAAACCCAAGTTTTTCTAGAAGAGCATGAGGAATGTTGAATGCTTTAACTGTCACAAGCATGGGCACTATGCTCGAGATTGTTCAAAAATAAGATCCTCTAATAATCAAAGGAGTAGCAGCAACTACAATAGTCAGTCTCCTTATTGAAAAAGGAGGAATTATGGAGGAAGAAGATATGAAGGAAGAACCAATGCTCGTAGTTATCGTGATCAAGAGCCTTGTCCTCAAAAGAGATACATAAATACAAGGTATGAAAATAACGTTGTTGCTTCTCAATCTTAGTACTTTATGATTTTATCTTTGTCTAGTGCTTCTCCACCAGATTCTTTAGTTAGTTGGTTAATGGATAGTGATGCCTCTAGGCACTTCTCTGGTTATAAAGAAGTCCTCTCTAATTTGGTTGAGAGGGAGACTAGTTTAAACATTATCCTTGGAGATAACACTACATACCCCGTAAAAAGGTTTGGTTCAGTTTCTTTTCATTTGGTTGGAGAAACTATTCATCTTCAAGATGATTTATATGTACCTAGTCTAAAGAAAAATCTTCGATCTATATTTGCTCTAGAAGATAAAGGAATGAAAGTGGATTTTATAAAAGGAAGGTGTTAACCTAGACAGAGAAAACAAACATTAAAAATTGTTTCTCTTGGATCGAGAGTCGAAGTGCTTTACAAGGTCGATAGGAGACCTACTAAAACTATGGCTCAAGAATGTGATTTCAATCAGATCTAGTTATGGCACCACAGATTTGCTCATCTTCATTATAAGCCACTACCCAAAGTAAAGAAGATGGTTTGTGGAATGCCAAAAATCCAATCAAAACATGATGGTGTTTGCCCTGGTTGTGAAAGTGGAAAGAAAACGAGAGGGCCTTTTCCCTCTAGCAATACCAAATCTCATGACATCATGCAGCGAATTCATACATATTTGTGTGGTCCTATGCCAATGACATCCATAGGTGGATATTTGCATTATATCACCTTTGTGGATGATTTCTCTAGAAAAACGTGGATATACTTTCTACCGCACAAAGATGAATCCTTTGATATGTTTAACAATTTCAAAGCATTGATTGAAAACCAAACTAGAAAGAAAATCAAAGTCTTTAGATCAGATAATGGAGAAGAATTCATTGACTTTTGCAGAGAAGTTGGTATCAAATAAAAGACCCCATTGTACCATATAATCCTGAACAAAATGGTGTGGCAATAAGAAAGAATAGAACTATCATGGAGACTGCTTGTGCCATGCTACATGATCAGAATGTGCCAAAGTTCCTATGGGGAGAAGTTGCCAACACTGTCGTATATGTACAAAATAGGGCTCCTCATCGAGCATTATATGACAAGACTCTTGAAAAAAGTATTCACAGGAAAGAAACTTGATGTCAGTGATTTAAGGATCTTTGGCTGTCCTATTTATTTTCATGTACCAAAAGAAAAGAGGAACAAGCATGAGGCTTCAAGTAAGAAAGGTATGTTTGTGTGCTATTATGCAGATTCTAAAGCATTTAGAATTTATATGCCTGGTCAAAGAACAATAGACTTCAACAGAGATGTAACATTTGATGAAGATGCAGCTCTTGGAAAAGTAAGAATTAGTCCTCCTTCTATCTCTTCTAAAGAAACAAATAATGATGTGGATCCCTCTACCCATGAACCTGATCATGAGGACCTAGATAAACCTGTTGAGCCTATGGATCCATTAGATCCTCCTACATATAGGAAAAGATCTCTATGGCTTCGTGATACTCTACGGAACGCTGAAAAACATACTCATCCGAGGGGCACTTCTAGAGAATGCAAGAAGCTCAGTGGATATCAAAACTATGTCGTTGTTATGAGTTCTATCATACAGAGTGAACCTCAATCATTTGAAGAAGAAAAAAAGCACCAAGTATGGAAGGATGCCATGACAAAAGAATATGAATCCATTATGCAAAATGATGTATGGGAAGTTGTTCCTAGACCTCAGGGCATATCAGTTGTGACTTCAAAGTGGTTGTTCAAAATAGAACATGGCATGGATGGCAGTATTGAAAAATATAAAGCAAGGTTTGTGGCTCGAGGATTCTCTCAAAAAGAGGGAATTGATTATGAAGACATCTTTGCTCTTGTTGCTCGCTATACCACTAGTCGATATCAAAACTATGTTGTTGCTATGATTTCTATCATATAGAGTGAACCTCAATCATTTTAAGAAGAAAAAAAGCACCAAGTATGGAAGGATGCCATGACAGAAGAATATGAATCCATTATGCAAAATGATGTATGGGAAGTTGTTCCTAGACCTCAGGGCAAATCAATTGTGACTTCAAAGTGGTTGTTCAAAATAAAACATGGCATAGGTAGTAGTATTGAAAAATATAAAGCAGTATTGAAAGAGGGAATTGACTATGAAGACATCTTTGCTCATGTTACTCGCTATACCACCATCCGCTCTATTATTGCTTTAGCTGCTAGTCAAGGGTGGACTCTCCATCAGATGGATGTCAAGACAATTTTTCTCCATGGTGCTCTTCATGAGGAAGCATATGTTGAACAACCTCAAGGCTTTGATGTACATGACAAAAGAACCCATGTATGTAGATTGAAGAAAGCACTCTATGACTTAAAGAAAGCCCCCAGGGCTTGTTATTCTCGCTTGACAGCTACTTAGTAAAGTTGGGATTCACGAGGAGCAGTGTTGATCCAAACCTCTACTTCAAAGTTGTACAAGGTATGCCTTTGATTTTGGTATTATATGTTGACGATCTGTTTTTGACATGTAATGAACTTCTGATGATTCAGTGTAAGAGGGAGCTTGCCTTTGAATTTAAAATGAAAGACCTTGGGATGATGCACTTCTTTTTGGGCTTGGAGGTTTGGCAAAGACCTAGCAAAATTATTCTCTCCCAAGGGAAGTATGTTGTAAAGCTACTGGAAAGGTTTGGAATGGTAAGACTGCAAATCCATGAGCACTCCTATGGAGATGAACTTCAAGAAAATCTGTGGTGATGAATTTGGACTTGATTTATCTAATCCATTTGAGTATCGTCAGTTGATTGGAGCATTGATATTCCTAGTGAACACTTGTCCTGATAGTTGATATGTTGTAAACACCTTGAGTCAAGTCATCACCAAGCCTTCACATAATCATTGGGTTGTTGCTAAGCATGTGCTTAGATATTTGCATGGGACAATTATTTTCGGTCTTCGATATACCACTGGCAACATAAAGTTGCATGGTTATACTGATGTTGATTGGGCAGGCAACATTGTGGACAGAAAAAAGCACTTCAAGATGTTGTTTTAGTTTGGGATCTGCCATGATCTCTTGGATGAGCAGGAAACAGAAATCAATTGCTAGTTGTAAAGTTGTCTAGTTAAGAAAACTCTTTGGAGAGTTATGTGAGCAAGTCTTGGATACTACAGTGATACTCTGTGATAATATGAGTGGGATCCGATAGTCTGAGAATCCCATATTTCATGACAAATCCAAGCACATTGAAATCAGATATCATTTCATTTGAGACATGGTACAAAGAGGAGCAGTGAGACTCCACCACATTCAGACTGATGAGAAGATTGTTGACACACTTACCAAAGTACTACCGAAGAAGAAATTTCTATTCTTCAGAGATATGCTTGGATTAAGGGATGTACCTCTTCCAGGTTCAGGACCCATCTAATCAAGAACATTGAGATGTGTGCTCTTCCACCCTAGTTGAGCTCCCAAGGATGAGGAATTGAGCTAGTGAGCTCCTGGGGATGAGGGACCTCCAATCAGGAGTATGCCCCTGACATGCATCTTGTTTCCCACCCATCTGGCCAATGGGTGTTGGCTACTTGAGATCGGATGGTTATCCTTACCAATCATGGTAAGTTGTATCTCGCTCAAGTTTAAAGATGTTGGTGTTCTTGAACAGCATGGATTCTTAGCCTTTGAGCTGAGCTAATGTGGATTCTTAGCCTTTGAGTTGAGCTATTGTAGATACTTAGTCTATGTGTTGAGCTATTATGGTTTCTTAGTCTTATTGACTCAGCGTATTCATTCTGGATGGTAGCATGAGTCTCCCCAATGGTATTTGTTCCAGGTTGTAGCATGCGACTCTGTGATGCTGGGTGAAAGCATTTGGCTCCCCGATGATTATTTGGACCAGGTTGAAGCTTGAGACTCCCTGGTGAAGGTTTCTTAGCCTTTATTTCGCTGAGCTTGGATTCATGGTGGTAGCAGTAGCTCCCCTCCCATGAGTATTCTTCTTTAGATTCAAGAATGTTCAACATGAGTCATGATGATTTGACAGGTACAGTAATTTCGGCTTTATTGATTGAAATTCCTCCCTAGTTGAGAGGGAGTGTTGAAGTTTTGAGCAACTAAGGAGAAATTTCCCTAGGAATCACTTTGTGGTTAACACCCTAAAACGAATTATTTCTCAAGAGCAAAATATTTTTAATAAGAGCAAAAGTTATTTCAAAAATATTTTGTAAAGAAATTAGACATGTGCAAAATAAAATCGCTTAATGATTCAATTAGACATGTGCAAAGTAAAATCACTTAAGTTATCTAATTCGAATGGATCACTCTAGAAGCTTCCAGAACACTTAATTCGAGGAAGGGATTTTGCCTCAAAGATTTCTATATATTGAAAAGAAGCCTTCATTTGCAACACATTGAGTTCTCTCTCTCTCTCTCGCTTTGGTGATCTAGCTCTCGCATTGGTGATCAAGCCCTCGCATCAGTGATTGATCTCTCTTATTATCAGTAGCAAATCTATTGCATATTTATAGATCTCTTGTCATCATTGGCAGATCACTTATTATCAGTAGCAGATCTCTTATTATCAGTACTAGATCTATTGCAAATTTGAATATCTCTTATCATCATTGGCAAGTCTCTTATTATCAGTAGCATATCTCTTATTATCAGTAGCAGATCTATTGCAGATTTGCAAATCCCTTATCATCATTGGCAAATCTCTTATTATCAGTAGCAAATCTATCGCAAATTTGCATATCTCTTATCATCATTGGCAGATCTACTGTTTGGCAGATCTATTATCTGGCATATCTATTGTTTGGCAGGTCTATTATCTGGCAGATCCATCGTTTGGGAGATCTATCGTTTGGCACATCTATTATCTGGCAGATCTATCATTTGGCAGATATATTAACAAATCTTAGAACTCTCATTCACCTGTTGCACCAGTGGTTTCTGCTCTTGTTATTTGTTGTTGTTAAGGCTCTCACTCCCGAGAAGTATTATCGCAGTTGGTATTGCTCTCACACCATAAGTATTTAGCTCTTGTATTGATCTCACTCCAGAGATATTCTTTCTTAATATTGCTTTTGCACCAGAGTTTGATTGTTGGTATATTGCCCTCAATTCAGTAGAATTTTGATCTTGCATTTGGAGAATATTGCTTTCAGTTTAGCTCTCGTACTTGTGCACTTTGTTCACGCACTTGTGTCTACTTCTCTTATTTTAGAAGCCTATTGAGGCGTGTGGTCGTATTTTGAAGCTGTCATATTAAGAAGGGTTGTTACTACTATTATTTGCAAAAGGGGTTTTGTACTCTGATTATGTATCTCTGCTGAAAATTTGAAGAGATCTAATAGAAGACCATTTTAAAAAGGGTTTCCTCCATAATGGGGTTTTTCCCTGGTCTTGGACAAAATTCTGTGTCTTGTTGTTCATTGATTTTCTATGGTTTATGGTCTTAGAAATTAAATTTTAAATATGCAAAATTTAACACCCAAAAGGATAATGCTCAGCTAGAGGGGGAAATACAGGAGTAGGAAATAGTGGATGCAATTTGGGTAATGGATTCTAACAAGGCACTAGGACCAAACAGATTCACAATCCACTTCTACAGGACATTCTGGCACACCATACAATTTGATCTAGTGAGGATGTTGAATTGGACGAAGAAGAAAGAGAAAATAGGAGGAAGCACTAACATGTCCTTTCTAGCACTCATTCTTAAAGAAACAAAATCAGTCAGTTTCTCTTGCTTTCGATCCATTTCATTGTGCAATGTCTCTTACAAAATTCTTACAAAAGTTATAGCCAATCAGCTTAAGTTCTTGATGGGTAAAATTATATCAGAAAATCAAGGCGGCTTCATTAAAAATCGACAGATCTTAGATAATATAATACTAGTCCAAGAGGCAATTCACTCAAGCAAGCAAGAAGGGGAAATTATATCAAGCAGTGGCCCCTCTTATGGTACGAAATAGTTTCAACCATATGAAAATTATATCAAGCAGTGGCTCCTCTTATCATCCTGAATCATCTAGGCTGGCACGTTGAAATGGCAAAGAAATTAGAATTTGGGAGGCTCTCCTCTCACGAGGATCTCTCTAATCTCGGGTAATGGACGACAACTCAAGGATGGAACACTTTAGCTAACATCTCGCACTGGAATGAACAAGACAAAGTGTGGGAGGGGTGGAAGCTTACACAAACAACTGAGCACCTCGTCGACCAAAGAAATAAAATCCTAGCTTATCTGAATGGAGTCGACATTGTGCATGTAGATCGGAAAGATACCACCAATTGGAACAATGCGAGCCAGGGATATCAAGTGAAGCAGGGATACAAAATTCTCTTGCAAGCAATGTTGCGAACATCAACATCGGGATAAAATTGACAAGGGTTCGGAAAACCAAAAAATCGGGAAAATATCGATAAAAAATTGGCAAACATCGGCAAAATTAAGATACCATAAAAATATCTTTAAAAATCGGCAAACATCAGCTAGGCCAAGAAACCGTGATTTTGAGATAAAATCAGGATGTTATCGAGATGTTCGCAACACTGCTTGTGAGAGCCAGCCACTCCCTCTCCGCTTTGGAAGGCAATTTGGCAAACCAACAGTGTCCCAATAAAAAAAAATTCCGTTGGTAACTACTGCACGACAAAATTTTAACGACAAAGAAGCATGAGAAAAGCTTTAAAAGAAAGGAATTGTTAGTCACTCCTGGTGTGTCATGTGCTAAGCTCACGTTGAAACGACCATGTATCTCTATCTTCACTATGGGTATTCTCTCGCTACATGGAAGATAGCATTCTCCAATGTAGCTCAGATCCTTCTTCGTCAATGTTCCACCAAGGTTTCGGGACGAGGGGGCGAGGGAGCGAGGGGGCACGGGAGTGGCCTATGCAAAAGCTCCCTACCATTTTTTAGGAAACGTGGGGGAGCGTCAGGGTCTTAAAAATTTATAAATATAAAA
>APFE030122793.1:45369-65191 GCA_000404065.3 Pinus taeda | reverse complement strand
ACAGTTCCTGAGATTTTTTGCTGCCCATAGTATTTTGTCATGCTTGCAGTAAACGCATGTTAGTCTATAGTCCACCCAATTATTTCCCACATGACATAGGTGCTGCTTCCATAGTTTGTATGTCAAATGTCATGCAAATTAAAAACACAAACTGAATGTCTCATATTCTTTGCCTGTCACTCCAGTTATCTCCCCACTGTAATCCAGCCATCACTTGAGAAAAAAAGGATAAGTTTTGAAAGGGAAAATTCATGTACGTGCTATATGGTCCAGCAAATTTCCATGATACTAATCCTCTAAAATAACGCTTGTTGAAACCAAAAGACAACACAAGACGTTATCCCCATACAGAACATGAGTAGTTTTGTACCACTTTAGGTATATTAAATCATAAACTATAAGCAAGGCCATTTTTTTGGGAGCGTGGGGAAACGTCCCCTCAGGGAAGGGAAACGTTTCCCTGGCACGTCCCCCTGAGTTTCCTCCATTTTGGGAGCGTGGGGAAACGTCCCCTACTCGTCCCCAAGTCCCTGGACCATGGGGGAGCGAGGAAACGAGACCCCTAGGGGGGGGGTGGGCAAGTCCCCGTGGAACACTGTTCTTCGTGGAAAGGAATTTTCCTGCACATGAATAATTCCTACCCAGGCTCTCTTCAAGCCAAAATTCTATGCACAGAGTATGGGCAGCAGTATCAAAGTTTCTCTACCAGAACCTCTATTTAGCCCACAATCAGGTTATATTCCATGGTCAATTGGAAACTCCGGGTCAAACAGCTTTCAAAGCAATGCAACTATGGCAGGAATCCTTCTCTCAAAAGAACACCCCCCCCCCCCCCCCCCCCCGGCTGCTAGAGCCTAAGAGATCTCTTGAGGAAGAGAGGAGTTGGATAAGCAGTCTTAAAACCATTACACAATCGTTGTCCAGCATTAAAAAACCAGGGAGCCAGCAAGAGGAATCTTGCAATTCTCAGACATTGATTTGACACCTGGCTGCTGGAATCAAAAACTCTTAGTCTTTTTTGATGGAACCTCGAAAGGCAACCCAGGGATGGCCGGAGTGGGTGGAGTCATCATTTGCCCAGATGAACAGGAAAACACTACTTTGCATGGGGATTAGGAACTGTCACTAACGACAAAGCAGAACAATTGGCTCTGTGGATGGGGATGTAGCTGAAAATTTCCAAAAACTTAAAGCAGATCAAGGTAATTGGGGGTTCACCCCTTCTCACAGGCTGTGGGCACAAATCAAGCTATATCTCATTTGTTTTGATAGGGTGGAGGCCTTTCATATCTTAAGGGGCCAAAATTCTTTGGCTGATTTTCAAGCCAATGTTGGAGTAAGGCAGCAAGGAGTTTTAAAGAGCAGGACCACCTTCTCCCTACATCCCATTCCATAATGAATCCACCATCCATGGAAACAATACAGTGCCAATCGAATGAGCATCAGGGGGAGCCATCGACCAAATGGACACTCTTAGTTCCAAAACTCTGTATGTATTGCTTCTGTAAAAAAATATGAACGTATTTTGTAGAATCTATAGCAGCCAGCTAGTAAGGGAACTGCTGGGACCCCAAAAAATCTGTCATCTACAGCATGTAATGGGGTTTCTATATCCATGAGTGGGTATCACGCAGACCTTGAATTTCTCTTGAACTTTGTAACTGCAGGTGAGCAGGAATTCAGCCTTTTTTATAATGCAACCAAAATTAACCATTCCAGTTTAAAAAAGATGATCATATTGTCCAATCATCAATGTTCATGATTGTCAAAACTGAATATATATGTCTGGATTATCCCTGAAATCTGCCCAGAAAACCATGAAAACTGCACAGAACAACCCTGAAATCTGCCCAGAAAATCCCTGAAATCTGCACAGAACAACCCTGAAATCTGTTTGGAACACCCCTGAAATCTTCCCGGAACATCTTTGAGACAGCCAGCAGGTCCCTGAGTCCCAGCTGAAGTCCCCAGCAAGTTGGGGATGTCTCCTAAGTGTTCACAAGTTCCTTGAATGTGAGAGCTCTTTTATTTAATATAATTATTCCTGTTCTTCCAACTATATGACCTGGTGCCTCTAGCTATGAATGCATATGGCACACTATGAGACTACCATAATGTAAGCCATAAGTGGTATCAGAGCTTTGTCTAATCCACAGCCAGCAGTCCCGGAATCCCTGATGAAGTCCCCAGCAATTTGGGGACATTTCCTAAATGGCCCATAAATCCCCAGAATGCAGGAATGCAGGGAAGTGAGTTTTTTCGGAGGGATGGGTCCCCATGCAACATTAAAAAAAATATTTTGCAATCCAAACCATCAAAAATGAGGTATCCCTTGCTCGAAACACAATATGTCTACTTCTCAGTAACTTGGTCAAGCATCAAAGTAGTGCAATAAAAGCATGTTATATAGGATCCAGGTTTATAATAGTCATGACTCATGACACGTTAATATCAAGGAGATACCTTGAACTGAAACTTGCATGATTATGCCATATCAAGACTTGAAGGCACACGTAATGGACTCCTTTTACACATTGGGAGGGGGAGAGTTGATGTAAACAGCAATCATCTTATTAGGTTACCACAAGTTTTAAATGTCTGGACGGTATACTTGCATCACATTGATTTAACTACATCTTGATTTTTTTTTTGTTATGATTGACTTGCTGATGTCGCTGTTGTTTGAAACTTCTAAATGTTTTTGTAATATATTTAATTATAACTACTTACGATCATAAGTTTTAGGTGGAACTGTTTCCATTAAGTAGTCATGTCCCTTATATTCTATATATATGATAGCCTTCTTGACTGCATATCACCATAACTTTGGAACTCTTTTATTTAATATAGTTATTCCTGTCCTTCCGACTATATGACCTGGTACCTCAAGCTATGAATGACTATGGCACACTGTGACTACCATAAGGTAAGTCATAAGTGGTATCAGAGCTTTGTCTAATCTACAAGCATGTGGCCATCTAACCTCCAACTTGTTCTTGGAACAAACCTATGGCCGGTGGCCATTTCTGGTGGCCAATATCCTCATCAATTCACTTCCAGAAAAAAATTAAAATTTAAATAGAAATATATAATATACTATATACATATTCAAGCATCAGAAATCTGCTATTCGACACATTGAAGGGTACAAATAAAATAAGCACTACCAAACAAGAATATATATGGTGAGAAATCTGTCTCATTGCCGTCATTGCCACCCTAATAATGTGTCATAAGTTGCCGCCAACATATATAGAAATATACACACCGATTAGGACAGATTTGAACAACCACATTCATTGGAGAAATAAGCACATCCACTGAGAGAAAAAAGACCAAAACAATTAAAATGTTAATTCGCTGCTTCGAAGAAAAACGGCACTAAAAAATCGAGTTTAATCTAATTAATCTACACCACCACTGAAGGAAAATACAATACCTTCTGTTAACCGTGTGACATTTCATTCAAATGCGTGAAGAATAAAGTCTTATAGAAAGCAAGTACTAAAAGTGTGAAAAGAATTATAATGCTAAGTTAAAAAGGACAACGAGTATATGAATTGCCAAGTTTAAAAGAAAAAAAATAATAATTTAGGGAGCCAAAGGACAAGGACGTAAGGCTAATAAAGAGAAGGATCACCTAATACCAGAGAAGATTCAAGAGATAGTACATTGAAACACAATGAATTCTTACAAAAGAAAGGAAAATAAATTTGTGTAAAGAAATTATAACTACCATCACATGTCCTCAATTGCAATTTAAGAGAGCTATGCAACAAGAATCAATCGTTGATAACATCGACCTATCAGATAAAGGCAATTACATTGACATTAATTTGACATATCACCTAGAAATATCATGGAAAATGTCAGGGAAATCGCTGTATTGGGGGTAAAGACTTCTAGGACCATGTTTACTGTCATACCTAGTCAAAATGTTGAGATTATCCTTGGTTAGTGTTGGATGGAATCTTAGATACTATTTCCATGAACCTGGAAAAGAAATATTTGTCATTTTGATATGTATAGAAAGAAGATATCATTCCAAGGCTTTCCAATGAAATCTTGCATGGAAGCCATATTCTTAGAGGATAAGGAAGACACAATCCAAAATGACAAGGAATTGCAAAAACAAGAGGTGCAGAAATGATATCACAAGAATTTTTCAGGAAAAGGAAGAGAATTTTTTCATCTGAAAAAACAAAAACAAATCTTGCTTACAAAAGTAAAAAGACAAAACAGCAAAAAAAATCGCTTTCAGTAGTTGAAGTGCAATGTGTCAACAAGAAGACATCTATGAACAAGCCCAAGAGATTAGCTCAACAGGTTGTCACCAATGTTGTTGGGCAATTGGCTAGTTATAAGCCAGTGGTTGCCCAGTTTGATTTCCCCTCAATAAGGCATACTGGTCTCTGTTGACAGACTTTACTTGGGATGCCATCCACAAATGTGGTGAAGCATCTTGGGTTTCCCCACAAGGTTTAAAGAAAGAAAGCATCTTCGGACCTGGATTAAATTTGATGTTCAAACTGTCCCTATTCATGGAATCTTATTAGTTGACGAATCAATTGTAACATATAATGGAAATATCAATACGCAACTTAAGGTTAAACAGGATTGTCCTAAAATTGACATCAAGAAAAAGTATTCTACAATGGAAACCCATCATCATCTCAAATTCTAATCATGGGAATCCGAAACTGTCACTCTGGTCGGAAAATTTAACAATATCCACAGCACTTTGAACAAAGACAACACTATGATTACGTTTCAAAGGAACAAAAATTCCAATGCAACTTCTTTCTAGAGACATACTTGGAGTTATAAGAAATAAGAGAAGCCCCATTTGAGAATTTTAAAAATTTCCTATCAAAATTGACCTAGGATGACTTGATGCTTTTACAATGCATAAATATTAAATATTGCTTGGAGCTTCGACAATCTTTTTGACTTATTTCCTCTTATGCTTCAAAGATGAAGGCTTCCTAGAGGACAGCGTATAGAGTAGGCCTAGTTATACTTATTTACAATAATAATTTTAACATGGACTTGTGTCCATTATCTAGTCCTGTCCCTAATATCTTATATATGTGTGTGCTAAGCAGCAAAAGCCTTCTAGTCCAAGCTCACTGGTTGTCACCAATGCTGCTGAGCATTTGCCTAGTTCCATCTCAACAAGGGGCCCAATTCGAATCCCCCTCTAGGTGAGGCACTCTAGTCTACGCCAATGGGTTTACTAGGGAAGACATCCCTAAATGAGGCAAAGCATCCATTGGGTTTCCCTGTGAAGATTTCCTTGCAAAAGAAAACATATCACAACCTTCTTGACTACATATCACCATATCCTTATTTTTAATATATTTACTTTTCTTCATTGAAGTATATGGTCTGGGAGTCTCTAGTTACGAATGTCTATGACAAACTGTGACTGTCGTGATCTTTCTTGTTTTAGTTTTAATTGGGGAGCCTTTTGAGAACACTAGATCATGTTCTAGGATTGGCTATAATCTATTCACATCAAACAAAAAAGGACTAACAATAAATTACTACTACTTGCACCATCTTCAATGAAGACATAAACCAAGGACTTTGTAGGCAATGCACAGTGTCTTTGCATGAGGCTAAAGCAAAGTATAAGCACTTTGCATTTCAGAGATGCCAAACCTCTAGACATCACACATGCTTACCATATCATCATCCTATTGATTTCCTTCACTATACCATTGAATGGAGGACCTCTCATATCAGCATTACCAACATAACAATGATATTAGTGTCACAACATGTGGGCCATCTATATCCGGTGTTTGTTATTTATGTGATGTCTTACGAGCTATTACTACAACAGCATGTGGCATTCTGCTCCAAGTTAGCAACTACTCTACTCTTGTGACATATATGAGTTGTGAATAATCCCCTGTGAACAACAATTGCAAGGGTGGTGCATAAGCCACTACCTGCACCAAAAGCTTTGCCAAACCAGAAGTTGGCTTTGGAATGCAAGTCGCTAGGTTGACGTCTCCTGTACTAACATTCCCAGCAGTATCAATGTCAAGCCTTGTGGGTCCTTTCTAGTTTGTGGTTGTTATCTCTGTGATGTATCACAAGTTATTACAAGAAGTTATGACTACAGTGGCATATCCCTACGGTGGTAATTTATTCCAGGTTAGTAATTACTCTACTCTTGTCATGTGTCTGTGGCATGTGTGCCAGATGTGTGTGCTACAAAAAAAGCCACAAGGATAACAATTGTGGGTCGAGGGTGTTTATAATGCATTACCTGCACCAAAAGCTTTGCCAATCCAAAAGTTGGCTTTGGGGTGCAAGTCATCAAGTTGAAATTCTTCCTCACTCTAGTGCTAACATCGCCAGCAATAGTGATGTCATGCCTTGTGTGCACTCTCTAGCTTGTGGTTGTTGTCTATGTTATGCATTACAGGTTATTATTATAGTGGCGCATCCTATGGCAATATTTCTTTCCACGTTAATTAATTATCTACTCTACTCTACAAGAATAAGAGTTAAGACCCTAAATCTTGGCTAGCTTTATTCTTAAGTAGCATACAACACAAGAAACACAACACTGCAACATTGAAGCAAATTTTGGTCCAAAACTTGAAATTGCATTTGGTTGTATGTGCTCAATTTATGCCTTTATTTAAATATCAGCCTGGATACTGGACACAGAAAGTTTCTTGGGGAAATGCTTGCCATCAAAGACCCTTTGTTGTGACAAACAATCTTTTATCCCAATTTTTCTGATTATTCCATCACTAATTTGTTACACTTTCAACGCCTATTGTCATGATATGCACTTCTAATGTATGTCAAGTAGTTGTTATTAAACAGAATTATGTTATTATTTGTGAAACCTAACTACAATATCCTAACAATTTGAAAGTCTGAACATAATTCTACTACTTGCTTATAGAGTAAGATGATTGGGTTCAGTAAAGCTTTATATGTGCTCCGTTCTAAAATTCTCCCTATTTTGTATTCTACCCAAACAAAGGGCTCCTCCAGAAACTGAGTGGCTGATACAACAAGTTGATATTATCCCACCAGGTTTGTGAAGATTATATTTTAATGGGGTACAAGAAAATTGTAATCTTCATAGGTGGCCATGTACATCACAGTAGTTCCTCAAGCACCTTCCCTTTATCTCATCTGGAATGTTTCAGTTCTGTCAACAATGAGACCTAATTCAGAGTCTTCTGAAAAAGTCTCAAGTTGGGACACAGACGTACAGAAATTGAATATTCAAAATGATTCTAAGCTGGTCACTGCGGCCATGAGAAACACATGTATCGTTTCCGTGCCAATACTGAAGCTTTAGTTAAGTCAAATAAGATGTTGCCAAAGTCATTGATCTAAAGTGCATCTACATATATCTAAAATAAAAGAACATTTGGGATAATGCAAATGTAAAGGCTGTAGTTTAAATCCTACCTAGTCAAATGATTGCCACTTAAGCATACAAGCTGTTAGTCTCTTTGTGAAGACTCTTTTGTAAATCTAAATCCTTTCTCTCTTGTTGACATTTGGTAGGAGTAGAGAAACTAGGGTGTCAATTTTAAGGACCAGGTCAGTTCAATTAAGAGGGTTCATAAAATACCTCAGAGTGTCTGTGAAAGATCCCTTAGTGACCTGACACTAATATTGCTATGTAATATGCCAAATTTTAATTTGTACATATGTTTTGTCTTTTAAAACAGAATGCCTCATACGAATGAGCTGCAAAGTTGTTGGGAATTGGTTTCCAAAAAGAGGTTGACAGTCATGATATTACAGCATCCTGCTCCCTCTATTCTTATCAGTGTTGACAATATCGCCGATATTCACAAATATCACGATATTTTGGGGGAGACGAGATATCGCTGAGGAAATATCGCGATATTTTGTCTCCCCGAAAATATCGCGATATTTCCGAAATATCAGCAATATCTCAGGAAAATATTGCGCTACGACGCAAAATATCGCCCAGGCACAGAATAAAATTAAAAAATAAATAAATGCCGCCTCGACTAGAAAAAGCCAATTTTTTTTCATTCATTTTCATTTCTGATTGTTGGAGAAGGAAGGGGAGAGCTATGTCCTTGCTGCCAAGAAGGATTTGAGTGTTGAATAGCCATTATCGCCACCAACAATGAAGATTTTGTTGATTTAAGATTGAAGAACAGTGAGACAATTTCATTTCTTCCATTAACAGGTATGTTCAAATAAACCCCTATGTTAATGAATTTTTTTATAGTTTCAAGATTATTCTTGCTTGCCTATTTGCCTACAAACATTTTGCTTTTTTTTTTCCATTTGCTATGATTTTCATGCCCATGAGCAAATGCAAGGGTTTTCTCCATATTTGGACAGCAAACTCCATTTCTTTTCCTAACTTTCAAATGCACCCTCTTATTGTCATTTATGGTTTTTCATTAAATTCACATTGCAAATAATGTTGCAAAAAAAAATATTTTGTAAAATGAGGTGGTTATTACTTATTAATTCCAAAAAAAAAATTTGGTGCCCTAGGTTTGAGTTAGCTCACTACAAAATTCAAATATGCCAAAGCCTTGGACCCATTTTAGGAGTATGGGGAGCCTGATGGTGGGACAAATCGGGCATATCTTACATGCAAATTGTGTGGGACCAGGATCACAGGAGGGGTTACACGATTGAAATACCATCTGGCTAGACTCATTGGACATGATGATGGGATTTGTACAGTTTCTAGTCCGGAGCTTATACAAAAAGCTCTTGAGGCAATTGATGAAAAAACAGAAAGAAACAAGGTTGAACGTGCAGCTAGATCTTTCGGGATATCTTCTCCTGATTTTGATGCTAAGGGTAGTGGGAGGGGCTCCACAACATCACCTGCTACTGCTAGTGCGAGGTCATCATTTTTTGTTCCACGAACAGGACATGGATCACAACCTGGCATAAAATCACTTGTAAAAAAAAGGAGAAGCAAGAAGCAGATAGAGTCATGGGGAGGTGCCTTTTCTAGAGTGACTTACGTCTCAGCATCACCAAAACCAATCCATTTTGGCAGCCAATGTGTAATGCTATTGTTGTTGTGTGCCTAGGGTACAAAAATGCTACATATGAGGAGTTGCGGGGGCAATTCTTCAAGCAGAAAAGCAATACATCAACTCTAGATTGGTGGAGTTGAAAAAAACACGGGAAGTTACTGGATGCACAGTGATGTCTGATGGTTGGACAAATAGGAAGGGTAGGACCCTTCTAAATTTCTTGGTACATTGTCCTAAAGGTACCATGTTTATTAAATCAATGGATGCATGAGAACATATCAAAGATGCAACAACGATATGTGAATTGTTAGATGGGTTCATTCGGGAGATTGGTGTGCAAAATGTGGTGGAAGTCATAACAGACAATGCACCTAATTATGTGTCTGCCGGCAAGATGCTTATGGAGAGGCATCGCACATTGTTCTGGACTCCGCGTGCAACACATTGTCTCGATTTGTTGCTTGAGGATATGGGGAAACTCTCCTTCATCAAGGAGACGGTTGATATGGCTAGGAGTGTCCCCAAGTTTATTTAAAACCATGCTTTTGTTCTTAGCCTCATGAGGAAGTTCACTAGAAACAAGGAGTTGCGGTGTCTTGTGATCACACGTTTTGCCACAAACTTTATTACTCTTTAGTCTTTGTTTTGATGTCAATTTGAGTTGAAGCAAATGTTTGTGTCGAATGACTGGTGTAATTGTAGATACAACAAGAGACAGGACGGAAAATCCATTGGAAAAATGGTGTACTCTGAGACGTTTTGGCGTGGAGTAGAAGAAGCATGCTCAATTAGTGAACCTATAGTAAAGGTTCTCAGATTGGTAGATGGGGAGAAGCCTGCAATGGCTTATTTGTATGAGGCCATGGATAGGGCCAAGGAGGTCGTTCATTCTTATTATGCAAACAAGGGTTCTATTGGCCTTGATAAGCATATGATGTTATGGGATGTGATTGATAGTCGGTGGACAGGGATGCTTCATCAACCCATTCATGCAACAACACTCTTCCTCAACCCCGCATTTTCATACAAAATCAGCTTTGATTTTGATGGCAAGGTGATGGAAGGGCTCCATTCCTATATTCATATGATGGTACCTGATCCTGAGCTTCGTAGCAAAATCAATCGCGAGATACAGTTTTATCAGGATTATGTTGGCCTATTTGGCTTTGATGATGCTATTAGGGAAAGGACCTTCTTCATGCCATGTAAGTGACAAGTCATCACTCGTTAGAAATTAGAATTTTCAAATTAGAATTTCCTTACTTATAATTCTATTTTTTTTAAATTCAATTATGTAACTTTTATTTGAAAGTTTAATTATGATTTAAGTTTTTGAATTTTTTATTTCTTTATTTTGTTGTAGATATTTGGTGGCGAAGCTATGGTGCAAGGGCACCAAATTTGCAGAAACTGACCATAAAAATCTCGAGTCAAACATGTATCTCTTAAGGGTGTGAGCGCAATTGGAGTGTATTTGAGAAAATACACGCAGAAAAGCGCAACAGGTATAACTTTGAGCTCCAACCTTCAGTTGAGCAATTACACTTATTGTAATTTTTAATTTTTAATTTATGACCTTCAAGTGTCAAGAGTCAAGAGTCAAGAATCATTAGTTTTGTTGACACTCTTATAGGTTGGAGTTCGCGCGCCTCAATGATTTAGTGTATGTGCATTACAACATCTGACTTCGAGTGAGGCAAATAGAAGCACCAATGGATCCAAATGCCCTTTCCTTAAACAATATTGACATATTGTCTCAGTGGAGGGTGGAGTCTAAGGAGCCCATCTTGGAGGAGTCACCTTCATGGTTAGAGCCAGATGATCCATTAGAACAGGGGCAGCAAGAGGAGGAGGAGGAGGAGGAGGAGGAGGAGCAGCATGAGGAGGAGGAGGAGGCCACTATGGGAGCATCAGCATCAACACCATCTGCTATAGATATAGGAGAGCACAGCTCCATACCTAGCACTCATTATTTGACATTAAGTGCAGAGGCAAGGCCAGGGCCTTCTACTACTAGGGGCAGGCCTGGCAAACAGCCCATCATGTTTTCCCATAAAAGGGGGAGAGGGCAATGATTTCAAATAGATAGCTGCTAGTTTTATTTGTTTTGCTACATATAACTCATGATGATGAGATACTTTTATATATGTAATGTTATTTTGTATTGGTTCTCCACATATGAGTCCTTGATTGGACAATTATAAAAGATCAGAAGGGTTTGGTATCGCCTTTGATGTATCATTTCTATTTGACATCATATATATCAATGCTTTCTTCATATTTATGTGCCAATGTGTTTATTTCATGTTGTTATTGCTTTATATGTTTAAAGATCTGAAGAAGAAAAAAAATGAATATATTATGCCTTTTTTATGCTTGTCGATATTTGTCGATATTTTGCTGATATTTTAGCCGATATTGCTTCATATGCCTAGTCTAAAAATATAAATCGCTTCAGTACTCTCATGGAGGTGTAGTGTCAAAGCGTCCACGAATAAAACCTAGTAAGAAAACTTCTTTTCAAATGTTATTGAGTGAATAAATTAATCCCCTCCAAACAGCCCTTCGGCAATGTGACAGTAAACACTAAGCCAGAACTTTGTAAATGCTCTAATGGCGAGGACTTTTTCCATTTTGATGGATGGTGGACCAATAGGTATTAAGCTTTACGTTTAACAATATACATAAAAAGTATCAGCAAAGTCACTTACGCATTCCATAGAATGATAAAACAATGTTGCGAACATCGGCATTGAGATACAATCAGCAAAGGTCCGAAAATCCAAAAAATCATAAAAATCGGGAAAATATCGGTAAAAAATCGGCAAAATTAAGGTACCATAAAAATATTTTTAAAAATCGATAAACATCAGCTAGGCCAAAAAATCATGATTTCGAGATAAAATCGGGATGTTATCGAGATGTTCGCAACACTGTGATAAAACACATGGGCATTGGAACTTCAAAACACTAAAAATGTATCCGTAGTTTTATTAGGAAATTTTAGCAAACACCATGACCTAGGCACAAAGTGCAGCTCATACTAAAAAACGATGTTCCACAAAATTTCCAGGACAGAGAGGCACAGGAACTGAGAAATGCATCCCACTGGTGTTTGGTATATTCTTTATGCATCCTGCGTAAAGAATCTTCCACTTTCAAAATTTGTAAATTCTAAGACAGAATTTTTATTTTGTAAGAATTGAGAACTTTTGTATTTTGTGTCCAGAAGTTCAGCTAAAGATAGTCATATTTGGGATCCCAGAAATCAAAAGAATAATAATGCTTGTGTATGTCCTAGTTTATGAGAAACATTTTACACGGCCTCAAAGACATAAAATTCCTCAAGAATGTCATTCAAGTTGCATAATATGCCAGTCAAGATTATTTCAGCTAGAAACTAACCGATTGTACAATTCCATGTCAAGTTATGTGACCTCTAGAAATTTTCGATGTGATCTTCGGTTGCTTGACATACTGCTGCACACTTAAAGTTGAAGAGAGTAAACATCCAATAAGAGGAATCCGTTACAACTCGCTGGCCAATATGTTGAACTGTGAAGCGTAAGATTCTAATTATTCATCTTTGAGAGCTTCAGAATAACGCTAATCCTGCTACAATCAAACTGAATACACTTCAATTCACTTTTTGTACTCTGATCTGTCAGAGTCTAAGGAACAGTCCTCTGTTTATCGAAATTGTCATCCAAAATGAAGTCAATAATCGGAACTAGCTCTGCTTCAGAAATGTTACAAGTCAGCATGTAGATTCTCTCCTCAAACTTGTCAATATAAGCCACAATTCTGCATTTGGCAGTTTTTCACACCACTGCACAGCTGCCATGAAACAGTTCTCTCAGTCTGAGGCAAAGCTTAAGGTCTCAGCTCCCTGCGTGTGGTAAAAATTGATGCCAGAAAATGTCATTGACTTTGAATGCCTTCCATCAAACTACTTCATAGGGTATCATCTCCTAGGAAAACGGGATAACAGGTACTATCCAAAATTTAACTCAAATAGTAGCTTCTTTTATAACCCTCAGTTGCAAAGTCTACGACATACATGTATCCATTTTCCCCTTTTCTTTTCAAAAGCTTCCTCTTGTCACGGTGCAGCAAGCATGCCCACAATGAAGTGTAGCCGAGCTTACAATTGATTAAGAAGCAAAATTAAACCCTTCATTTCCCTCACCTATGCCTTTTCTACGGGGACTTTCATAGCAAAAAATGTAACCCTCGCGTTCCTATGTATATTCACTGGCGCTGACTTAGTTAAAATAGGTGCCTAAGCTCTCTGAATTTTACCGGCGTTGCCCCATCCCTTACCTCTCACAGTACAAACCAAAAATAGATTAATAGATAAATACTAAACATTCTTTTTCAGTTATCGTGGGAGATAAATAGAGACAAATAGAGGCTTCTACATGCATACATAATATATCGGATAAACAAATGAAAATGATTTTTTTTTTTTTTTTTGTGGAAACCCTGCTGGTCTATTTAACGGCAGTGGCAATGAATGGATGTTTGAAGTGCAAGCGATCTGAAGAAAGACAATACGAGAACGAACACATAACTGACCAGGGTCATCATCATCGTCAGTGTCCCAGTAGGGCGGTGAAGTGGAGGGAGTGGCGTTGTCGAGCACCTGATCCCATGACCGAAGCTCCGCCCCCGCCTCTCCGCCTCTCATGCTGCCACCGCTGCCGCTGCCGCTGCCGTTGCCGTTGCCACTGGCACTGCTTCCCACTGTATCCATTGATGTCCCCGCGCCGTTCTCTTCTCTCCCGTCATTCGCCATTAGCTCAGCCCTTCTTCTCCTCTTCCCCGCCTCTGAATTGAGGACCAGATGAGATGGATGAGCTTGCAATTTCGCTGCCCAGAATAGACGAATGTGAGCGAATGCTAAATGATAGGAAGCAGATAGCAACAAAATGGAATGGATTTTGTATAAACGGGATGACGATCCAGCAAATGATGTTAAGGGTTTCTGTGTGTCTTGGGTCTTCGTTATTTCCCTTCGTTGGCTTCTATCAATACATGCCCGGAAATGTTGCGTGTTAGTGTGAACAGAAGCTTTTCGCAACACCAACAATCCGTTAAATAGTTTATCCCCTCTTACCCCCTCTCCTCCTTTCTAACTAAATAAATAACACGACACGACACGACATTGAATTTCAAGCATGAGGCGAGCAAGGGGTATATTCATGTTAAACTATATAAGACATTGTGTATTTGTTATTTCAAAATCTTATTAATATTAAAAACAGAGAAAAGTAAGGAAGGAAATGTACTTATTAATATTATATGATCAATTTTATTAGGTATATATATATATTATTTATATGGAGTGAGAAGGAATTAGGTTTTAATGTATATTTGTATGAAGTTATATACAAAGAGGTTTTTCATAAATAAATAAAAAAATATACAATCGAAAATTTTAATTATTAAATTGTTTTAAGTGGAATTGTTTTAATAATAAATAATTTATTATTTAATAGAAAAATTTAAATTACAATTAATATTTTGTTTTTGAATAATATAAATATTTATATATATATAATAATAATAATAATAATATTTATAAATATGTATTAATAATATAAGATTATATTAAGTGGTAAATTAGTTATAAATCATGTCATATTAGTAGAGATATCTATTTCATTTAACATTAAGTGATGAATTAATCAAGGAAATTTAGAAAATGAGATAGACAAAATGATAAAGAATATGTATAATATGACTTGAAAAGATGGAAGTTGAGGTTTGGCTTAAAAAAGAGCTAGATGAGAGATAAAAGATAGAAGACTTCACTAAAAAGTAGTTAGAGAAGAGATAAAGAATGTATGACAAATCTCAAATTCAAACTCGTTAGTCTAGATCCATCTTGACTTGAAACTATTAAGCATTGAAAATGATCAAAAGAATCTAAAGCATAAATCTAGGCAAGTTTATTTTACCATTATTATGATGTTTTTTTTCATTATTTAATTACAAGTTTCTTCTTTTTTCTTATAGTTGTATTAGATGGAATTATGTATACATAGATATATCTACAGAAAGTGGTTATAAATGACCCCATGTGTAATAGATAGAAATGTCTTATATAAATTTGTAGTGTGTTGCTTAAGGCCAAGCACTAATCAGTGAATTCTAAGTATGTATTTTTGATAATAAATAACAATCAAGGGTTAATTGACTAAGAAATGGCACTCAAGGTGTTATGAGCCCACCAAAAAGGAAAGGTATGGGGATCCAAGGGGTTGAACTATGTATCATGATTTGCCTTGTCCTAACTTCTATATGTTTATCATATTTCCTCTCTTTTTTTCCTATGTTAAGGTCAACTAAATTAGAAACGTGGTTAAGTGAAAGAGAAATCTAAAAGTGGAAGAATTTTTTTAACTCTTACTACCAAGTAATCACCTCCTACCTTGAAGCAAACAACACCTACTTTCGTAGAATAAATAACAGAATGGAGAGAAGGCTCTTCACTTCACATGTATCATTTATGCAAGGGAGAAAATGGTCATTTGAGAATATGGATTGGAAAGAGTGCACTTCTTCAATAGGAAATGGGTGTTTTCATGAAGAAAATCCAACCCAACTATTGTATGATCTCCAAAGATATAAAAGAGGGATCGTTGTGTCGCAATAAGACTAGAATGGAATAGGGAAAGATCTTCTTAAATTCGTATACAGTGTTGATGTTTGAGTTGTCCAAGAATCAAAATTTTGTTGAACTTTGAAGTGTTCAAGAATCAAAACTTTTGCTAAAGATTAATTTGAAATTAGACAATGATTTTTACTCTTACTGCAACAAATTGAAAAGGACGGAGAGGAAGAGTATTCCTAAGATATTGTAGAGTACAAAGGATTGTTTTGTTGTGTTAAATGGGATAGTAAAGGGAGTGTTGAAGCTATTTTGACTATAAGATTAATTAATGAACTTGACAGTGGGTTTCTTAATATAGATGTTTGAAGCCTTTTAGAATGGGAAGAGTGATTTGTGGGACTTGAACTTATCTCCTTCACTCTAATGGGTCTTCTAGCCCAAAAAGAAGTAATATACATAGAAGATTGCTTGTAGTTAATAGAAAATGGTCCAAAATTATCTTGAAAAATCGATTTTGAATAAAATAAATTCTTATGATTATTTTCTTTGTTATGAATTAATTATTTTATGTTAAAAAATATAAATTATTATTAATTAAAAAATAAATAAATAAATAAAATTATAAAATTCCGTAGATAATCAAAAGGATTATTTTACATAATCAATTTGCAAATTATGTATAAAAATACATTGAAAAATAATAAATCATGTACCCACTTAATGTTAGTTAGTTATCAACATGGAAACGTTCTGCAAAAATTTAAGATTCTCTTTGAAATGTGGAATTTTGTAACCCTTTGTTGTGGTATTCTTGAACGTTTTTGCTCTATGTGGATGTTAATCCCCTAGCAGATTTAGGAAGCGTTTTTAAGTATATTTTTTTTACTTGCATATCATGAAATGATTACGAAGGTTTCTTAATTGTTAAGACTTGCCTTAACCAATCCTTATTTAGTGGTTTAATGTGGAAGATCTCCTAAAGCCTATGCAAGTCAAATTTAGGAGTTTTCTGCGTGAAACTAGAGATGTGTTTGCTTGTGCAGGCCAGCCTTTGAAGCCGCATTGACCCTTCTCACAAAGCTCAAATCCTCAACATTTCCTCGGAAATCGGAAAACCACACTGAGGCACTCCTCGCCAACAGCCAAATCGCTGGTATGTAATATCCCAGGTATTCAATGTATTCAATTGGATATCGGGCGAGTAAGTATACATTTTCAGATCCCCATCGGAGCCCAACCTTAGAAAGGGCAGAGTCGTGTTAAACATGGGGGTGTTGAAAGCATAGAGGGCCGTGGTGGTTTCCTCAGAAGTGAGGTTGCAGAGTTCTGGTGCCCTTAACTCTGGCAACGCATTGAAGTTGGCCAGCCTCATCTTCATCATCTGACAATACCCATTCTCGGTTTCTGGATCGCTCAGGAACGTTATGCTACCCACCGGCTTATTGCAGGTGTGCGTGATGGCATAAATGCCCTTTAGACTCGCATAGTAGAAGCTGAGAGTCCAGTAAGGCAGAATCTCGGAAAAGCTGGCATAGAGAGTGAATACTCTGGCTTCCATTGCTAGACTGTAAGGGCCCTCGGATCCGTCCTCGGGTCACCAGTTTCTTCACCCTTCCAATGTTCATCGACTGACCCTTGGGGCTAAGAGATTTGTGATCGAGGATCGAAACTCTGCCACGCCATTCTGGTTTTTTGTCATAGACCACCAGATTGACGTTGTTCCGGAGTTCGATTCCCGTGACGCCCTTGTTGGAAGTGTTTGTGGACGAAACCACCCGGCTGTCTGCGTCGGAGAGGGGGGGGTTTCCGTCGGTGCCGTATCGGAGACTAAGAGACTGTCGGTCGGGGATCGAAACTCTGCCACACCGTTTTGTTTTTTTTTTTGTCACAGAACACCGTTTTGTTTTTTTGTCACAGGCACCAGGTTGCCGGTATTCCGGAGTTCGATTCCCATGACGCCCTTGTTGGAAGTGTTTGTGGACCAAACCACCCGGCCGTCTGCGTTGGAGCGGGGGTGGTTTCCGTTGGTGCCAGATCGGAGAGTGGCATTCCCTTAGACGAGATCGTTCCTGTTAGCTGTCCCCGAACCTCATGGTTTCCGCTTTTCCATGGTAGCCCATCCGAATGGCCGGGGCGGAGGCATTCCGCGTGGTGTTGAAGAAAATCACTTGGAAGATGCCATTCGGAATTCCCAGGGTTGGGGAGTTGCATATATTGAAGGGGGCATGAGAATGGTCTTTTTGATATAAAAACTATCCAACCAGATTACAGTGTGTGATTTAATGTATTGGGGTTTGCTTTCATTATGCCCCCGGCGTTATGCAAAAATAAAAATGGACAAAAGAGCTATTTTCAGACCTCGTTGCCTCTGTTTTTGGCTA
The DNA here is from genome assembly GCA_000404065.3 of Pinus taeda. Lineage (NCBI taxonomy): Eukaryota > Viridiplantae > Streptophyta > Pinopsida > Pinales > Pinaceae > Pinus > Pinus taeda. The sequence goes on along the minus strand of APFE030122793.1, from coordinate 47,165 downwards.
TTGTAAGGAAAATATATTTTTTTTGCAGGACCGATTAGTCAAACGATAATACAATAGAGAGGGAGCACTCATGTCCCTTTCAATATTTGGTTCAAACAGTGGAGGTCTATGGTTAGCTTTTGGACTATTGGTTAGTTTTTAAAGCGGAAGTTGGAAAAAAAAAACTTGGACTTTTGGTTAGCTTTTAAAACAGAATTTGAAAAAAAAAACTTGAAATTACTAGCTAGTTTCACTTGCAAAATTGTTTCGAGAATTTTTGAACTTAAGAGATAAGTTCTATAGTTTATAATAAATTTGTTGATTTATTCGAGTTACTTCGAAGGCTTTTAAGAGTGTAAAGTAGATTGGAGTCATTGGTGAATTGCATGAGAATTTTTGAACTTAAGAGATAAGTTCTATAGTTTATAATAAATTTAGTTCTATAGTTTATAATAAATTTGTTGATTTATTCGAGTTACTTCGAAGGCTTTTAAGGGTGTAAAGTAGATTGGAGTCATTGGTGAATTGCATTGTAATTAGGTACATTTTCAATCGAAGTTGACACTTTTCATTTGGTGAGTTTAAAATGGTTTGAAAATGGTCTAAATTGGTGAAGTATTAAAGTTTCTAAACACTTTAATACTCTTTATTGATGTTGTCACAGTGAAAATCAGCAAAGCCATTTTCATTGGTATTCAAATCTATTTATACGTTGCACAAGATAAGATTGAGTTTTTCCAAGCGTGAATCTCAACTCCAGTGTGATAAATTACAACAAAAGAGTCAACATTTTGAATTGGTTCTTGATCAAAACAATTCTATATTTGAGTTTGAAACATATTATTATCAACAGCTGGCGTTTGATCAAATTAGTGAGTTCATTTCAAGAGCAAATTTAAATGAAGATGTCGAGGTTCAACTTGTACTTCCCAAGCCCATCATCAAACCTTGGGAAGTACTTATCAGCGACAAAAACATAACTACTCTCAGATATGAAAAGGATGTGTCCTTTCACATTTCAGAGTATTCCAAACCCATCTAGTTTCAAAGTGTTGGGTTTCTTCAGGACAGTTTATATTCAGTTGCTTCTCTTCCACAGCCACTTGATATTGTAAAATGTCAACATTGTGATCAAGTTGGCCATGTGAAAAATCAATGTTTTGATCTTCACCCTTGTGAACATTGTGGCCAACATACTCATCATTTAGACAAATATTCTAGACACAAGACTCTTGCAAGAGTAAGGATTCACCTTGAATGGATCGCTTCTTGGCAATGGTCTTCAACAACCAAGAAAATATATTAGTCATACCTTAGAGTTCATTCTCGAGAATTGGCACGTCTTGCAATAGAGATATTTTCATATTCTCACCTTGTATCTTATGGGGGTGGGGGGAATTTATGGTCATATACTAGCTTTAGAGATATACCATGCAAGACTAAGCCACAACTTGAACCAAAGGCAACTACCAAAGTCGACTATATTGAAGTTTTGCGTTTGTCATCAGTGTTCAAAATAAAGAGAAATGACAAAAACAATGTGAACTTTGAAACGAAAACTATAAAATCAAAACAGAAACTTTGGCCAAAAAACCTCAAAAAAACATCAAAAACAGTGCTAAAAACGAAAAGTGTTGATACTGGAATAACACCTTTTTTTTTTCTTGGCCAAATTTTCAACATGTTTTAAAAATGGTGATGAAAACCTACTTTTTTGCGTAAAAATTGTCCAAAAAACACCCTCAAAACGAAAAGTATTAACACTGGGAAAAAGTTTTTTTTTTTTTTTTCAAAAGTAATGTCAACATTTCGAAATA